>PVKB01004029.1:0-163471 GCA_004027205.1 Ctenodactylus gundi
GTAGTTAGTGTAATAAGACAATTAAACTATTTGGGACTGGAAACTTACTTATTTTGGGGGAAAAATTTTAAACTATGAATCAAGTATACTTGATAATTAAAGGCTATTCTAATTACTATATCTTGCTTGAATTTTGCTAGTTTGTATCTTTCAAGGGATTCATTTTATCTGAGATGCGGAATTTATGAACATGGGATTACTTAGGGTATTTATTTAAATAACTTTGGATTTCTATGAGGTTTATTTCTTTCCTTAGTCTTGCTAAGATGTCATCAATTTATTGATTTTTTAAAGGCAACTTTCATTTTTATCAATTATTTCCTTTTGTTTTTCAGTTTCATTGATTTCTGCTTTTGTCTTAATGTATCCTTTTTTCTGCTTACTTTGGGTTTCTTTTGTGCTTCTTTTTCCTCTTTCTTAAGAAAAAAGCTTTGATTATTGATCTGAAACATATTTTTTCTATTGAAATTTCTCTCATCACTGCTACAACTGCATCTTGAGAATTTTGGCATATTCTATTTTTATTTGTGTTCACTTCAAAATATTTCCATTTCCCTTGAAGTTTTTTTGATCTATTGGTTATTTCAAGTGTGTTGTTTAATGTCATAATACTTAGATGTATTTCTCTTATCTTTGTTATGAATTTTCAGTTTAATTGCATGTAGGACATAGTTCGTATGACTTAAATGCTTTGAATTTTATTGAGATTTATTATATGAGCCCAGATAAAAATCTTGAGTGAATATTTCATGCTCACTTGAAAATAGCATGTTTTCTGCTTTTCTGGATAGAACGTTCTAAAGGCCCATTAGATCCAAATGTTAATGATGTTGTTCAGTTCTTCCCTGTCATTGATAATGTTTTGTTAGTTCTGTTACTGAGAGGGGAGCATTGACTTATCTAACTACAATTCTGGATTTATCTATTTTTATTTTTAATTCAATCAGTTTTTGTTTTAAGTCATTTCAAGCTCTACTCTTCAGTTACACACATTTTGGGTTGTGATTTAGTGATGAACTGATCTTTTAAAAATTGTAACGCAGTAACCTTTTCTTTTCTTTTTTCACTCTATAGTGCCTTTTTCTTTTTATCCTAGAGATTTTCTTTGACCCCTAACGTCTACTTTTTGGAAAGTAAGTACTGAAAATCCACTGAAGTTTTAAATTTTAGTAATAATATTTTTGTTTCTAACAATTCTATAGTTACTTTTATAGATTTTTTTCCTCTTGATAATTATGACAGCTGGAGTTATTATGTCAACTGGATGGACTTAGGAAATGCTCAGGGCAGAGCTTTCCCTCTGTGTGATTGATTTATGAGCAGCAAATGAGGGAAGAACACCCATCCTGTGTATGGGTGGCCCAACCAATATACTGGCAGTTTGGACTAAGTAAAAAGGAAGTACATAGGAAGGTTGTTACAGTTTCTTCAGAGTGCCCTGGCTGTCCTGCAGCCTTAGACTGGTGTCCCCTGTCTCACATCTAAGCTCTGGCATGTGCAGGCGGCTATTTTGAGTTCTCTCCTCGTACTTCTCAGTGGTGCTAATAAATTCATATATACAATTGTAATACATCGTTTCATATATTTAATTAAACATATGATTTAAAAATTCTCTCTCCCAGAATCCTAACCGATACAATCATATTTCAACGTTCATTTTTTATTTCTTTAAACATATGAAAAAAATTACTTTTTTCGAGACAGGGTCTCACTCCACAGTCCCGGTTATTCCTAAACTCACTACATAGCCCAGGCTGGCCTCAGTCTCCAGGCAATCCTGCCTCAGCCTCCTGAGTGTTGAGATTACAGGTGTGAGCCAGCTCTCCCAGCTTTTATGTAGTGCTGGGGGACTGAATCCGGCACCTCACACTTCCTACGCAAGCACTTTAATCACTCAGCCCCATAAATAAATATTGTTTCTTATGTTTGATCATTTCAATATTGAGGTCTGTTGCTTTGATTGTTTTCCTCTGCTATTTTACTGGCTTCTATTCTAATGTCTTATAATTATTGATCGTGAACTACCAATTTTCCTAGAAATTTAATCTACTGAATCATTTTTTTTTTTTTTTTTGAGACTGGGTTTGAAGTTGCCTCTCTCTGGAGCTCCATGGAGTCACTTCTCCCTTGCAGATGAAACTGAGGCTCAGGAGGCCGGAGTGACTCACCTAGAGTCCCCAGAAGGAATGGCAGACTGGACCTGCCTTGGGGTTTAATTCCAAGTTTCTGTTCCTTGCCTTGTTAGCTGTGGTGCATCCACGGGCAACCGTCTCCGCTCCGTAGCAGCCTTCTCCTGGGTCCTCTTCTGGCTCGTTGCTGCGGGTGGTGGGCATAGCCTCTGAGCCGCAGTCCTCCGGAAGTGAGAACTGAGTAAGGACAGTGTCGCGAGAGTCCATGAATCCCCCAGAATGCCGCGCTTTCCTCCCGATCGCATAGACAGGTTTCTCTTTCCGTGGTCCCCTCCCAGGGTGTTTTGCGTCTTTGCCGTGAGTGAACGAGGATGATCCTGGCTGTGTGACCCTTGCCAGGTCTACGCAAAGCCAGGCAGTCACTGGAGTGACTAAGAACAGTCTTGTCACGAGCCTTCATGGCCTCTGCCTCCGCCTTCCCCTCTTCCTGGTGGGTCCCCAGAGCGGCACAGTGGGAAGAACCCGTGTTCACGTCCCATGGGTCGACTGTTAGAACTTGAGAGGAAAGTCAGTAATGTAAAATTAGCCGTTTTCGACGGAGCAGTTGGCGGCATCGAGTGCGATCACAGTGTTCTGCCACCACCTCATCCCTCCTGTCCGAAAACACTGCCATCACCCCAGAGAAAAGACCCACCGAGGAGGGGCTGCTATTCCTCACCGGGCTGGCTCTAAGGCTTCGGAGGCGGGAAGGAGAGCGAGGCAGCCCCTCTTCCTTCCTGCCTCTCTGTGGGCAGCTGGCCTCCCCCTCCCGCCCTCCGCCCTAGCCCCCCTGCCCTGTGCCTCCTCACCTAGACTATGAGCTCCCAGTTGCGGCTTCTCAAACCGCACCGTGCAGATGACTTCTCTGGGGATTTTGCTGCTGTGCAGGTCGCCTTCCCAACAGGCTGCTCTCTGACCGGGTGGGGAGGAGACTGGCTCCAAAGGCTTCATACTAGGACCAAAAACGAGCCTGGCTGATGCCCCTTAGTGATATCCGAATGAGTCTGAGCAGAGGATTCTCTCCTTGACTTGAGGAGCCCAGCACTGGAGGCTGTGCTAGTGTCCTGAGGTCACAACACTGGAGAGCTTAAAGCAGCATATAGGAGGCCAAGGCAGGAAGACTGTTGTGAGTTCAAGGCCAGCCTGAGATATACAGTAAGTTAAGGAATAGCCTGGACTACATATTCTTTCTCAAAACAAACAACAAAACCTGTGTTTGGAAGTGGACTTGTTTCAGAAATAATGTGATGTAATAAGGAGTAGAAAGGGTAGTAGGAATCCATAGATAGGAGAGACAGTTGATCCCAGGGTCTAGGGACTGGTCCCCATGTCTATGGAGGCAGACAACAGGGAGATGTGGCCACGGCTGAATGCCAGGGGTGGGCAGAGGCAAAGAAATGTTCCCCCTGGAGCCTCCAGAGACAGCACTGCCCTGTTGGGGCCTTGGCTTCAGACTTCCGGCCCCCAGAAAGGTGAGAGCAGGCACCTCCCTTTGGTTTGAAGCCACCCAGCTGCGCCATGTGTTATACAGCTGCCCCCAGAAACTCGAGCACTTTTCAGTGAAGACTTGAATGAGCGAGGGATGCTGGCTGGGCTGAAGGGTGCCACGCGGCACAGTGTGCCAGGCAGTGGATCTCCCTCCGCTGAGCTACTTAATTCATGGGGTGGCTTTGGGCAGGCGTGTGTGGCGCGTAGTAGGCCTGCATCACAGGAGTCCCGTCATGCTGATCTGGTGCCTGCCTTCCAAAACGTGGCGCGAGTCTCTTCCTGGGCGGGAGGAGGCCTCTCTGCTGCAGGGACCGACCCGGGCCAGGCCACGGGAAGGCCGAGGCCAGGGAGGGAGGGTCTGAGCATTGGCTCCCCGTTGCCTTTGCCCCAGAGACGGGGCAGCAGGCTCTCCCACTGCAGACAAGGGCAGGGAATTTCCTGGAAGCCATTGTGATATTTCGGATCACCCCTAGGGCCTTCTTGGAACTCAGGACAATGCCGCACCGCCTTCTTCGCACAATGATAGCACTGTTGCCGCTGGAGGTTTATTTTTTATCTTTCCTGCTCTTAATGAAAATCAAAAGCCTTGTAGTCTTGAGAGGGATGAATTATCCAAAATACGTCTTCAAAAGTCCTGCTGGAGGCAGCACCCCATGAGGCTGCGCAGAAGTGGGACCCCTCCCTCCCCCAAGTAGAGGCAGTAAGCTAGACCCCTACCTCCCCAAGGAGACCTTGATTCCTAGACGTTCAGGGGAAGGAAAGACCTCTCTGAAAGCCAGCGGGCCTTGCGGCTGAGAGCACGTGGCTGCCAGTTGTTCCTCGCCATGCGCTGCCCTTCCAAAGAGGGTGGACCACGCCCAGGGCTGGGATTACTCAGACATCTTTAAAAATGTTTTGGGTTCAGCAAACCCCATGTCTATTTGCCAAGTTATTTTTTGTTGTTGTTAATTATTGGGCCTGGGTGTGTTCCAAGGGAGATGTAGTTCTCCTGCGCCTGCTCTACCAGCTTGCTCTCTTGGGTGCTGAAATGCCCTTGGGACCTCCCAAGAGGCTTCCCTTTGTCCCCACCTCTCTCTCCCCCTGTAAACAGGAAGCGGACTTTTGCCCACATTGACTGAACTTGAAGGCCAAAAGCACCCAGCTCTTACTGCAATTCCAAACCCTGGAATTTCAAGAGGGCTCTCAGGGTGTCCAAACATCCTCTTTCCTGCTGTCGTGAGCTGTCCTCATGCCGGAGGCAGCTGGAAGGGAAAATCCACAGTCAGCAGACTGGGAAAGCTGCTCAGGGCGGCCCCCGGGACCTGAGTCCTAGGGGCTCCATAGGGCCGTGGGGACAGGTGAGGTTGACCTGGATCTTAGATCCTGGCTCCCTACGGGCTCAGATCTTGGAGTGGGGATTTGAGATTGACAGTGTGAAAGCACTAACTGATCCCAGTGATTTTCTGCTCAGGGGACTTCCAGGGAACCCATGGGCTTCCTCTGGATCCCCAGGTGTCTGGATGACCCCTTCCCATTCTTCTGGGCACCAGGCCTCAGGAGACCTGGCTCCTGGGGGTCGGGGGGCGGGGGGAGGGGGTCAGGAAGAGTCTCTTGGCTTCCCAGGACCTCTCTGTGACAGAGACTCCATCCTGGTGGTCTCTCAAGTGCTGTCAGATGCGACTGTTCCACGAATCATGAAGGCAGACATTCTGGTCCACCTTCGGGCCTGGCACACTGCCTTTTCTATTGCTGGTGACGCGGCTCTGTGACTCACTGGTCATAAGGCGGGCCCTGCAAGCTGCTTTCAGGAGACAGGCGGTTCTCAGCAGGAAGCTCCAGCCCTCTGTGGAACAAGGTGCCTTGTTCCTACCTAGTGGGAGGTAATGTGTGGATGACGCTGTGACGATACCTCTCTGGGTTTCAGGGTGCAGAACCGAGCCGGTGTGGGCCAGGCGGGCCCCTCTGGAGGTGCTGCTCCGTCTTTTGGTCTGTAACACCCCCTGTAGCTCTTTCTCTTTTGGAAGCCCCAGCTAGGATCAGTGTTGCAGCCTTAAGTTGGTGGGGGTGGCACAGACAATGTTTGTGCGACTGACCCTTTGCCAACCCTCACGGGGCTCCAGCAGGCTGTCAGGTGTGCTTTTCAGGACAGGTATGGTTAGTTGAAGTGAATAATGGGCACTGTGAAGTGTGTGTGCTGGGTTGCAGAGTCGGGGCGAGAGGGGTGGTGACCGGGCCACCCATTTCTACAAAGCATTTTCCCACCTGCAGTCCATATGGCCTGCCTGGAACCCGATTGTGTCATTCCGAGGGACAGACTGTAGGGATGTCCAATCCCAGGAATACAGACTGGTCCCAGTCCACGGCCTTGAAGGACCCGAGCACTAGGGCAGATGAGCTGCAAACAGGAGACATGCAGGGAGTGACGCTCTGCCTGCTCCTTCCAGATCAGAAGTGGCCCTGAGGCTGCTTGACAGTAGAAAGCTCTCCTCCAGAAACCACCCACAGGACAAGTGCCCCTCCTTCCCTACGGCGAATGTTCTGCAACTGAACCGGCCCCTGGTGGCAAAAAGACTGGGGCCGCTGGTCAGCGGGAATGAGAAGAGCCCGACCAGCACCCTTCCTGTGGCGTCCTGCCTACAGGGAATTCCCAGCAGCTGTTCAGGGAGCCAGCCAGGGTGACAGAGCCTTCCTGCTTGGCCAGTCTGCCAGGCAGACTCCGTGCTGCCTCTCGCTGCAGCCTGGGCTGGGGGTGGCAGACACTGGGCTCTTGCAAGGCCTTAGCTTTCGTGGTGAGCCGGTGAGTTTCTGGGAGAGGCCACAGGTCCTGGACAGGAGGAGGAAGATGACGGGGAAAAGGAGGAGAAACTGGCCTCCCACATTCAGAGAAGGCATGCTCCTGTCAGTTCTTCTTGGCCTGTTTCCTGCCTTCTGCAGAGCTGGGGTGGAGTGGGGGGAGGCTCCACTGATTCTCAGTTCCTCCTCCGAGAATCCTGTCAGGTGACGCTCAGAAGGAACTTCTTCCCTGTGAGACTGGGAAATCTGCTGGGGTGGGTGGGTGGGTGGGAGTCTGGGAGGGGCTGGTCCTGGGGCGGAGGGCCAGGGGTGGGCCCTGCAGACACAGATCCCCCCTGCTCAGCCGCAGTGGCCTTGTCCCAGGAGACATCAGCGTTTGGGAACATTTGCAAGTTTAAATTTTTGAATAATTGCTGCATTTTTGTGGTTGATGACACATGCTTCTTGGAAGGCTGAAGCAGGAGGATCTCTTGAGCTCAGGAGTTCCAGGACTGGTTGAGCAGTGTAGCAAGACTAAAAGGAAGAAAAAAAAAAAAGTAAAAAAAAAGTAAAAATGAAGCCACACCTATTTTTCCTCCCTGTGTGACCACTCTCATTTCCGTCCCTCTGAGACTGTGTGTGTGCAGCAAATCCCTTCCTCTGTCCCGCATGGGCATAGCATCTTTTTCAGGTCACACTGTCTAACAAGTCCCTGAGTTTCCAGGCCACAGGGCCGGAGGCTCTTCTGAGGGTGGATGCTGCTGTGTGAGGGTGGGGCGCATTCCCGGGCTGCAGGTGCCTGAGCCAGGTGACTCTGAGGCACCCCTCTGAAGCTGATCTGGGAGCCACCTCCAGGGCCTCTGGCTTAGGTCCTTGTTCTCAGCAGGTGGCCTGTGAGTCAGGGTCAGCTGTCACTGCTACTATTCTGGTTGCTGGCGAAAGTGAAAGTCCGGTTCCTGGGGCCACCACAGGCTTGGAGCTGCTTGATCTCCCCAGAGGCCTTGGTCCCTGAGCCTCGCCCATGGGCAGGAATTTTGGTGCCTTGGAATTTCCTGTTGGACACTGTGCCCAACCGATCCTGCCTCTGTACCCAAGTTCTCATTCTGGATTGTTCTTACTGAGACAAGAAGGGCGGGGTCTTTTCAACAATCTTCCCTGATTCCTAGTAGAAAGATCCCGTAGCTGCCTTTAAGAAAGCAGGTGTTTATTCACTTACTTCTCTCTCCTGCCCCAGCTCCTCCCTCCTTCCTCCCTCCTCCCTCCCTTCTTCCTCTCAACTTTCCTTTCTTCCCTCTCCCCTTCCCCTCTGCTTCTCTCCCTCCCTCACCAGCACCAGTGACCTCATTGACAGTGCCTGGGAGAAGCCCTGTTGACAGTGACAGTCACTCGTTCTGGGAGAGGGCATCTGGAGGACAGGGGTGGCCCCACTCACTGTGTGTGACAGGGGCAGGTGCTGAGAGACATCCAAGGCAAGACCCAGACCCTGAGCAGCGGGGGGAGCTGGGGACCAGGCATGCAGAGGCAGTGTGAGGAAGATCCTGAGAGAAACGGGATTTGATCAGATGCAGGGGTGCAGCCTTGGTGTGTCACAGCTCCTCCCTGAAGTCCTACTGCGTGACTCTGGACCCCTCTCGTCCCTGTTTTACAGCCAAAGATGCTGGGTGCTAGCAGGAGGGAGTTGCTGGTGGTAGTGGGGCCAGAGCAGACTCAGCATGGTCCCCCGACAGCAGCCGGAGCTCGAGTCGGTGTCCCCCAGGCCCCACCTCTTTCTTTTTTTCTAGCTGTGGCCTCACCAAGCCTTGCACCTGAGAGGCATAAGCTGAAAGACGCGTGCTGGTGTTGCAGCCTGAGTGGGGACGTGGGGCTGGGCCCGTGGAGGTCAGGGAGGGGGGAAATGACTTCAGTGGCCTCAAAGATCCAGCTGGGGTCCTGGGGCACAGCCTTTCCCTAGAAGAGAAGGAAGAGGGAAGATCAGGGGGAGTCGCAGGTATGCACCCTCAGGGACCAACTCAGAGTCTGCTGGGGTGGAGACTCCAGAGCAGAGAGGGGATCAGCCAGGTGGCCAAAGTCCCCTGCATGGCGTCCCTCTGGCTGAGAGAAGCAGAGCACCCACAGGTCCCCAAGCTCCACTTAACCTTTATGCGCAATCCCTCTGCCGTGCCTGGGCCTAGAGTCTCTGCGGAGCCCTTCAGTGTGCACCCTCAGACTGTCTCCAGTTTACTTTTATGGGTTTGTAACATTCAAGGGAAAACAAATGTGGCTTTTGGGTTGTAGTGGCTATTAGGTTTAATCTAAAGTGACCCCCAAAGACTCCCACATTGAGAACTTGATCCTCAGTGTGGCAGTGTTCGGAGGTGGGCTCTAGAGAGTGACTGGGTCAGGGGTAGATGGGCTGGTTAATCCATGGGTGAGTTCGTGGATGAACAGTTATTAGAAAGTGGGGCTCAAAGCTGGAGGAAGAAGTCACTGGGGACATGACCTGGAAGGACATATTCTTGTCCGAGCCTCTTACTCCCTCTCTGTCCCCCTCTCTCTGGCTCCTGGCTGCCATGAGGTGAGCAGCCTTTCTCCACCATGAGGAAAACTCGCAGAGCCTGCTAACCATGGACAGAAACCTCCAAAACCCTGAGCCAGAAGAAATCGTTTCTCTTTTAAGCTGTTATGCGTTAGGCATTTTGTCCCAGCAACTGGCCTTTGGTCCAACGGGGCCACCTGCGTCCCTTGGCTGTGGAGCATTTGGAAGATGACTTGAGGTGGGACCCACTCTGGCGTCTCAGGCTGGTGATGGAAGTAGCTCCATCATATTGCAGCATCCTCCAAGCAGCCAGTGATATTTCGGAAGAACTGTGCCTGTACATCACGCCCCTCCCCACACGTATTCTCTGCATCTCAGAACAAGCGTGTGGCCCTGGCCTGGCACCTGATGGCCTCCTTTGTTGGCCCCAAATTCCTCTCTCGTGCTTCTCTTGGGTACAGCCTGGAGCTTAGTGCCTAGAGCCTGGTCCTCTGCTGACCAACGGGACTGCCCAGTCCTCATCCAGCTCCAGCTCCATTTGACCTGTATCTGTCACACACTGCCTTCTACCAGGTTCCCAACATGGTAGTGTCCAACTTTGCTCAGGTAGAAGCTACTGGACAAAGAACTGTCCTCTTCTACCTACTTTCATGTCTCTGAGTGCCCAGAGAGCCACCTTCATGTGCCAGCTATTTGGGCCAGATTTTTAAGGATTACACACAGCTTTCCTGGTTGTAAAATCAACCCATGTGGATGAGGCAGAAGATACTTAGAGGTAGACAGGAAAGCAAATCCCAATTATCTAGTGACCCCCCTGCCTGGGAAGAGTTGATGAATTTTGGAGTATTTTTTTCTGCATTTACAAATCTATGTATAATTATGTAATTGGATGCATACATGTTATTTAAACAGTGTTGTGGTAACCAGCATTATCGTCATATAAAAAACTTTTTATCAATACTTGATTAAAAAAATAGGCGGCCTCTGATGTTTTAGCATACATTTGCGAATGAATGGCTGGATACAGGAAGGTAAGGAGCCTAGGGTGGGTTGGGGTCTGCTGACATCCCTCTGCAGGAAACGCCCCAGGCAGAGCAGAGTTGTGCAGAACTGACAGGAGGAATCACTCCTTCACTCGGCACCTCCAGCGGACCTCCCTGGGACCTCTCATCCCGTGTCCCCTAAGGTCCCTCCTGCAATCCTATAGAGAAGAATTGCCAAGAAGTGGCATCAGAGTCTGTGGCAGCACATCCTTTCTCTACACCTCAAAGGAAAAAAGAGATCAATTTCCATTCCATTTTATTTTTCATTTCATACATTTCATTTCATAAAAGATCACCATCCTAACCGCGATTAGGCACACAGCTCAGGGGCATCAAACACATTCACTCTGCTGTGTAGCCATCACTACCATCCTTTTCCAGAACTTTCTGATCTTTCCAAGTTGCCTTAGTTACTTTTTTGTTGCTGGGACACAGTACCCAACATACACAATGTAAGAAAGAAAAATTTGTATTTTATCTTCTTTTATTCTATTCTGTTTATTTATATACTTTGAGATAAGGTCTCACTCTATAGTCTAAGCTGGTCCTGAACTCACTATGGAGCCCAGGCTGATCTCAAACTCAGGGAAATCCTCCTGCCTCAGCTTCTTGAGTGCTAGGATTACAGGCATATGCCACCATGCCCAGCTTAGGAAGGGTTTATTTTAGCGCAGTTTCAGAAGGTCTCAGTTAATTCACTGGTGCTGGCAATAGCAGGACGGGTCTGGAAGAGAACAGCTGTTCACAGCACAACAAGAGGAGGAATCGGCCTCCAGAAGAAGCTGGAGTAGGAGTTTATATCCTTCCAGGCCACACGCCTACAGTCTAATCTATCACAAGCCTGTTCTCCACCACGCACTTGTAATGGGGCCCCACCCCATCAACACAGGAAATCCATAGATATCCCCCAACATCCATATGCATGAGGCTTTGGGGCATTCTGGATCCAAACCCTAACACAAGAGAACCTCTGTTCCCATTAAATGCCCATTCCCACCCCTCCCAGCCCCTGGTACCCCCATCTAACTTTCTGTGCCTGTGGATGTGACAACTCTAGAAACTTCCTATGAGTAGAATCCCTGAGTCCTTGTCCTTTTGTGGCTGGCTTGTGTTTCTGAGGACAGGGAACCTCAAGGTTCACCTATGATGTAGCCAGAGTCACCGTTCAAAGAACCCTACACAGTCTCCTGGTACAACAGACGTAAAAGGAATTGGGGGCCTGGGCACCTTCTACTTCTACCCCCACCCCTGTCACTCTGTGTGGGCCCTGAGCCACCTTCATAGAATCACGGGCCTTCAGGAAGCAGCCTGACATCCTGATGGATTGGGAGTCCAGATGGGACCCTGGCCAGCGTGTGGGAGGTAAGGGTGAAAGCGGAGCCGGTGGTGGCCCGTGCTACCTGCGGGTAACCCGGGTAACCCGAGCAGCCCTGATAAGACTCCACAAAGCCAGGCAGGTGGCTGGTAACAGAGTGGCACCTCTCTTGGATTGGGTCACTGACAACTTGCATTTGAGTACGGGGGGCCAGGGCACACAGGTCCCATGGGGATCAGATCCAGAAAGGCCTGGGAGAAGGGTGCGTTGGCCCCCCTCCACAGCCAGGCAGGGCAAGGGCCATGTGATAGGGCTCCGGGCTTCAGATCTCATTCTCGTGCCTGATGGAAGACAGTTGAGGGAGACAGGTACTGCTATAGCCCAGAGGCAGTGATCGAGCAGGTTCCCTTCCACCGAGAGCAACCCAGAAGACGGGTGGTGGCCACAGCCTCACCTCCGGGGTTGGCCACTGACTCCTGGACCAGGAATGAAGGCTGCCCAGCTCCTGGTAGGGGAGCAGTTGGGGAGCACAGCAACAGGCTGAGCTCTGCCTGCTGTCCTTTTCTGGGCCATGGAACTTCAGAAGACTCCTTATCGTTGGGGGTGTGGAAAAGGTGTTCTGACCAACCAGAGCGATTTGTGGTCCCGGGTACCTTCTCGCCCCAGCACCATTCCCTTGTTACTGACATCCGCTTTGGGGCAGTGCTTTTGCTACTGCTGACAACCTGTATCGCACCTTATTATTATTAGCTAACATCTATGGCTTCCCTTGGAAACACTTGGTGTTGGATGGTTTCACGGGCTTTGCCAAATGTGTTGGCACCATATCCCCAAAACAGTCTCATACGGAGGGATTTCCCTGCCCGAACCATCCACTGTGCTCAGCCTGCCCCTCTCCTTTCCAGCCATTGTTGTGTTGCCTTGGGGACAGTGCCACAGGGACCATCGTAAGGTGAGAAGCCCTTTCACACTGGCTTCTTCCTCCTTGTGATGTACATTGGAGGATCCCCTGGAGCTGGTCATGGCTTTAACTGTCACCTCTGTCACTCAGCAGCCTTCCACTGTCTGTTGGTGTTACTGTTTGCCACTCTATTCTCCTGAAGATGGAGTCTGGGTTGTCTCCATGTTTTGGCGCCCATAAATCAAACTGCCATACTCACCTGCATGCAGGTCTTTGTGTGGATGTAACGTTTCAACACCTCTGGACCAAAATGGCAAGGGATGTGATTGCCGGGCTTAGAGTTTTCTATGGTGAGACTGTATTTAGCTTTTTAACATGGAAAATGAAGGGTGATGTTTTAAATGAGGTAAAGAAGGACTTACTGTCTATGCCCCGGGATGAGATTACACTCTGCTTTCTGCGGCGTGGCTGTGAGAGCCCAGCCTGCTCCCCACAGAACTGGGCAACAGGCATGGAAGGGGAGGGCACTTAGGGATTCTGGGATGACTCAGCTACTCAGATGGGTTGTGGTGGGTTGCCCAAGCACTCCTTCCTGGGCACACAGTCCCCTTGCCCAGAGAGCCCCACCTGTTTTGCTTGAGGCGTCTCCTTTTCTTATGTACCTGTCCTGCACTTTCTCACTGTGGCCTTTGGAACTCAAAGGAGCCATCGGTCACACCCTCAGGCTTGGTTTGGATTCCTCCCAGGACCGCCAGAGATAAGGCTGGAGAACAGGTTGTTTACTGAAGGGGTGGTTCCAGGAAGTTGGTGGAGACGGGAGAGCAGAGCCCACAGCATGTGCTGTGGTGAGATTCATTGGTGGGAACCTTGTAGGGCCCTTCTAGTGAGTACCCTCGAGAGACATGTCACCTGAGAACAAGGAGGCTGGGAATATGAGGTCCTCACTGACTAGTCCTTCTTTCTCTGGAGGAATGAGGACAACTTTCAAGTCTTTTGTATGGAGTGCTAAACCAGAGATACTCCTACCACTGGAGGAGGAGGCTCCCTACTCACTCCCCAGTCCTTCTGGGAACTTCCACCTTCTCCTACCCACTCCCCTCTTGGCCCTCCAACTTCTCTCACACTCCCTACACCCTGGCTGTGAACTTGCATCATGACTGCTTTCTGCCTAGGGGTCATCCACCAATCCCAGGCATCCCCTTCTCGGGGGATTTTCATCCCCTCTATCACCCCAGCACCCAAAACTCCCACCTCTGGTTCCTCCATTCCCCATGGTCACTGTCCTGGCCTCTCATCTCTGCCCTTGGTGTTGCTCAGTGTCCTTGGGAGGGGGGTTACACCTGCCTCCATCTGCTGCATGTGGTCACTGCAGTGGCTGAAGATCAGCCCAGACCCCTGTCCCCTAAATGTCTCTGCCACTGACGGCCACAGGGCCACATTGCTGGCTGTCAGATTTTCCACCCCCTTTGTCCTCTGCAGTCCTCCGCCCCACTGTCCCTGTGCTGTGTGCCCTTCTCGCCCAGGGCTCCTCTTGCAGGATGGCGCTCCCCATGGGGTCTCCTGCAGCACCCTCTCCTTGGGCCCTGCGCTGGGCTCTGCCCGTGACTCCCACGGCTGTGACACAAGCGAGACCTCCTGGACTCCCTTTCGCTTTTTGCTGCCGTCCCATTTCTGTTCCTTCGGAAGGCTTCCATGCCCTCACCCTCCAGCAAGCCCTCCCAGGGGCTTCCCTAGGGTCGGTCCTCAGCCACCTCCTCTGTCCCCTGTCCCTTAGGGGCTCGGTTCCGGGTTCCTCTCGATGCCCAGAGGCGTGAGCGGTGCTTGTGGAGCTGCCCCGCAGGGGCCCCTGCGCCAGCGCTCTGCAGGGGGCGCTGCCTTCCTACCTCCGCCCCCCACTCCAGACGCATCAGGCCGACGGGCTACCCCAGGTCCCGGGACAAGCAGCTGACGTGTCTTGACGTGGGTGTCCAAGGCCACTCAGTGTATCTGCCCTCAGGTTGCGGGGTCCCCCACCTCCTCAGCACCAAGTCTGGCTTTCCCTCAGGGAAGCCCTGGGCTTCTCTCTTCTGGGGCCTGTTCCACTCGCGCTTGGACTCCTGGGAGCTCTGGCTTCCGGAGGCCAGTCTGGCCCTGCGACAGTTTGCATCACAGCGTACTGCAAAAGGCTCCGGTGCTCAGAGGCAAGGCTGGACAGGGGTTGGGCGACGGGAGCTAAGCTCCTCATGGAGTCCACTGAGACAGGCCTGTCTGAACGTGCTGTCAGGAGGCGGTGCTGGGTTTGAGGAGACAGTCAGGGGGCGGAGAGAAACCCGGAAGAGCGTGTGCTGCCCCGCCCCTTCCGCTCAAGCTTTTGTTAGCCCCGCCCCCTGGAAGCCTTGCGGAGAGCAGCTTTCTTCCACCACTGACTTCCGCCGTGCTGTTCTGCCTCTCACGGGCCTGAGGCAACGGAGTTAGTGACCACAGATGAAGCCCGCGAAACTGTGAGTCAAAATAAACCTTTCCCCCTTCCGGTTTTCTCAGGTGTTTTGTTGCAGAGACGGAAGGCTGACGGTCACAGCTCTTACCTTAGAGTGGTTGCCCTGCGTCTGCTCCTGCCCTACCCACCGTTTAACAGCCCGTTCTGCCCTGGCTCCCTCCTTCCTTCCAACCAAGGCAGTGTGAGTCTGTCAGATCCATCCAAGGTGTTGTTCCATCGTGGACACCTCAAGTCACTGCCCAGGCCCCCAACTTGCCTGCCAGACCCTGGGTTCCCTGCCCTTCCCCTGGGTAACCACCATCTGCTCACTCTGCTCCATGCCTGGCCCCTCTCTGCCCAGAAACCAGGCTCTACCTGGCTGTGGGAGGAGGCACATTGCTGGGCCAGCCCGTCCTCTAGCACAGTAGACCCATACATACAAGGTGTGACCAAGATACAAAATGAGTATTTAAATCAAAAAATGATTGCAGTAAAAGACACATTACCATTAATAACCCTGTGCAGACTTCTCTGTCAAATAAATTTATTCCCTCATTCTTGCCACTTTCTCAAGTCCTAGAAGTCTTCTATTGTGAATGTCTTTACTTTTTTTCTCTTTTTTGTGGTATTGGGGATTGAACACAGAACGTTTTTATTGTTTATTTGCGGCAGGGTCTCATTAAGTTGCTAAGTTGCCCATGCTGGGCTTACACGTGTGATCCTCCTGCCTCAGCCTCCCCATGTGCAGGGATTAAAGGCGTGCACCACCAGGCTGCGTTGTGTCTGTGAAGTGAGATTTTTAAAAATATACAGTTAATACTGTTGCTAAGGGCCATTCAGTGGAAGGGCAGGCTAGCTGTGCCTGTATCCACCCTTATTCACTGGACCTACCCTTCTCCAAAGTCGAAACGACCCTGGAAGGTAACCGTTTGACTCCCTTGAGGACAGCAGGGCAGTTACAGCTAAACACAGTGTGAGAGTGGGCTCCCAGAACGGCTTCAGGAAGCAGCGAGAAGGATAGGTTAAGTGTGTTTGCAGGTGGTGGGGGGGGGGAGTTTTGAAGGGGATTAATGACAATCAGTGTTTTACTGTAAATTAAAAAAACCTTAAACATTCAACATAGTTTTCAGTTATACCACGCATTTCTTATCCATAAAAAAATCCAAACAGGCTGATCTGGATCCATGAGTAGCTTTGTTTCCAGGGGTTGACACAGGCATCCCGTCACTTCCACCTGGTGGCTTTGCCACCCCAACCTCTTGGCATCCCTGCCTTGTTCCAGAGGTTTCGATGGGTCAGGCCTGGGTGTGTCCTGCACTGTGAGGGTATTGTCTAGGTGTGGTTTGGGGTGTAATTCAAGTGTTCCCCAAAGACCCTTATGTGAGGGTTCCCAGGGTAACGTAGCAGGATGTGCTGTGGACCTCTGAGAGAAGGGACCTAGTGGGGGGGGGGCTTTAGATTCTGGAAGGGGATTGTGGGACCCAGTCACTCTCCTTGGAGATGTGAGTATTTGCTTCCACACACTCTCTGGATGCTATGATGTGTGCATTAGCTAGGGTTCTTGGAAAACAGTAGAAATGTGTATGTACAATAATGTGTGTGTGTGTGTGTGTATATATATATATATATATATATATATATATATATATATGAGAAATTGTATATATACATAAGTGTGTGTGTGTGTGGGAAATTCTTTATTGGGTCAGCTTGCAGAGTTTGAAGACAGAGTCTAAAATGGCCACCTGCAGGTTCAAGAGCTGAAATGTTCAGTAGCTGCTCAGACGTGATGATGTCTGAAAATTCACTGAGGACAGCCAGTGTGAGTCTGCACTGTAGCTCAGTATCCAGAAGCAATGGTGAAGACCTAAAGACAGGAGCAAATCTGTGCTGGGCAACAGTGTCCAGAAGTGATGCTAAGACCAGAGTGAGTCTGTGTGAGGAACTGGTACATTGGTGACAATGGAGAAGGCCAGAGCTCTCCCAGAAGAGGAAAGATGGTACAGCTTCTATTCTTCTATTCCGTTTGTTCAGTTCAAGGTACCAGGCTATTGGTTGGCTCACCCATAGCAAGGTAGATCTTTTTTTCCTCGGTTTGCTGGCCCACGTGTCAATCACTCACACCCAAAACTACGCCCTGCAGGTCAGTTGAACTTTTCCTAATGCATTGGGGTTGACACATCACTTTAACTGGTTACAGTGTGCTGCCCACAGCAGGGGGTCTGAACCTATGGAGCCTCTAACTTTGGAATTGACTCCCAGAAATGAGCCAAACCAAACCTCTCTTTCCTTCTAATAGACAGTCTGTGTCTAGTCTCTCTCTCTCTCTCTCTCTCTCTCTCTCTCTCTCTCTCTCTCTCTCTCGGCAAGACTCACTGTGCACCCCCAGGCTGGCCTTAGATTCACTACAATCCTTCTGTCTCAGCCTCCTGAGTGCTGGGATTACAGGTGTGCACCACCACACCAAACCATGTCCAGTGTTTTTCTTTGCGGCCACTGAGAGCTGACTGGTGCACTGGACACATCAAGGTATAGGGGCTGCAGTGTCTGAAGCGGCAGGCCAGTGGCATCTCCAGGGAACACTCAACCCGTGGCCATCGCCCCAGATACCTCGCCTCTCTCAGCTTCCATCAACACCTCCTCACTCCTACTTTCTATGCATCTATGAGCGGACAGTTTACCTGCCCCCCTCCCCCCAACCAATGGGTCAGGCAGTGCCTGGTCTGCTCTGCCCCCGGCGCTGCTCCTATGCTGCAAGCCTTTGGGATGAAGAGGTGCTTAGCATTTGTCACTACTGCTTCCGGCTGCCCAGAGGATGAGGCTGCAGCCGCCCTTTGGTCCACGCTTTGCTGCCTTGACATTGCCTTGGTTTGGGAGCCACCTACTTACTTTGTCTTCATCTCTTTTAATACAAAATATTTTGTGTGTTACTATTCTGATAACACCTTGTGACAATCCAGGTTGCAATCATTTTTTTTTTTTTTTAAAGACAGCGTCTCACTTTGTAGTCCAGGCTGGTTCTGAAGTCACTATGTAGCCCAGGCGGGCCTTGAACTCGTGGCAATCCGTTTGCTTCTGCCTCCCAAGTGCTGGGATTGTAAGCGGGCACCCCAGCTTGTGAATGCACTGTGATTTCTTCATAATTGATTAGGCTGCCTCCGTCCCACATCCACTTCCTTATTGATAGCGCTGCAGTTACATATTCACAAGTTGCATAGCTTTGGTATTCCATGGAATTATGTCTCAGGGCACCTTCTTAGGAGTGGGATTATCAGGCTGGACAGGAGAAGGTCATGGGGACCTCTCGGGGCATCTGTCTGCCTCAAGGGCTGGACAAATACACGAGGAGACTGTGGATGCTTTCCTCTCCAATGGCTGCTCAGCTGCTCCTATTTGAAATTAAAGTATGGGCTGGGGGTGTAATTCAGTGACCAGAGCCCTTGCCTAAGAAGCATGAGGTGGGGTTTCTGTCCCCCAGCATCTCATAATAGCTAGGCATTGTGCAGTATGCTTGTAATGCCAGCACTGAGGAGGCTGAGGCAGGAGGATTGCTGGTTATCTGAGACCAGCTTGGACTACAGGGCAAGACCTGTCTCAGAAACAAACAAGCAAACAACACAGATGTGTGTGCGCGCACACTCACACACACACACACACACACACACCAGAAATATGTGGGTTTAAGGACTTTTAAATTCTTATTTATCTCACACAGACATAAAAATCATACCATCACACACAACACTGCAGCATTCTGATTCCTGCACACTAGGCAGCGTGGCTAACTCGAGTGAATGAACATACACGCAACTTCATGTGTGCACTGTGCATGTGTGTACTGTGTGAGCCTGTGTAAAACCACTCTGAGCAATGTCTAAGCATGCCTGACATTATTGCTAGACGCAGACGCTACCCTGCACAAATCCCTTGACCGGAATTCCTCCTGTCTGACACTTGGGGTCCTTTGACTGACACTGCTCTAGGGAAAGCAGGCCTTAAATGAAGGAGGAACCCAGGGACATTCTGGGAGCGCAGGTACAGCTGGATCTCAGCATCACCAGGCACAGTGAACAGCCCTCTGTGAGGCGTGAGTGTGCTCGGGCTACCCTCTTTGGGTAGATGAGGGTACAGGAGGCCTCACCGGCTGAGGCCCAGCCCTCCAGGGTGGGCTCTATGCCGGAGACTCCCGTCCCGGACTCTCCCTCTCTCTGCCCGCTGCCGACGCCCCAGGCTGGGGCGCACAGCTGCGTGTGCAGTAGGGCCCCGCAAAGCGAGTGGAGGCACGGCACTCGTTCCTTCCTCTGGCTCCCTTGCCGTCTGCCCGCGCTGCTCAGCTCATGCCTGCAGGGGCTCGCCAGTTGGAGGGGCCTCTGCCAAGGAGAGGGGCATCCAGCAAGTAGACAGAAGCCTGAGGCCAGGCGAGCTGGGCAGAAGCACAATGAGCAGGAGGGTGAGTGCCGCCCTGGTAGAGGTGAGGGTGCCCCCACCCCAGGGTGATGCAGTTCCAGCAGAGAGGAAGCCTGCTCTGGCAGCAGGAACTGTAGGAGCAAATATCCTGGGGTGTGATCATGCTGGCATTCCCCAGGAAGCAGAGACCCGAGGCTGGAGTGGGGAGGGGAGTCTGAGAAGTTGGGTTCCACATCAGGGACCTCAGGTTCTACCATAGTTAAGGTGAGTTTCAACAGACTTAGCCAACGGAGCATGGCCACCTAGAGCCCTGAAGCAGGTCTTGGAGACCTCATGTCCTCTGCCAGGGGCTGGATGGTGGGGAGGGTTTAGGGATCCCCAGGAAGCCTCCTAGGCCAACCCCTGTGGAGCAGGGATGCAGTCGGACTGCCTCCATGGCCACCACAGATGGCCAGCAGACAAGCTGAGAGACCCACAGCTTACGTCCGGACACGTTCTGAAAGCCCCGCCTCCTGAGAGCAGTGGGGGGCAGGTGGGGGCACGGTGACTGGGTATGATGGCTGAGGACAGCTTGGTGGGCAGGTCCCACTGTGGCCCCTTTGCTTCCTGGGACCCAGGGCTGGATGGCGGCTCCAGATGCCCCCCACCACCCCCTGCCACCGAGTCCTCACCCTCCCTTTTTTTATACTTTATTTAAAAAAATATTCTTTTCATTTGTATATATCTGCCATACATATTCTTTTACATATTAAGTTTATACAGCTTAGGAAATTGGTATATCTATATATCTATATATATTTATGTATGTATTTTTGATCTTTCAAAAAAAGTCCCCTTTCCTTCTCTCATCCTGTTCCCCTCTTTCCCCTTCCATCTCTACTTCCTGTCTTCTCTCTCTCTTATTTTTTTTTTTTGTTTCTTTCCTCATTTATATTTTGGTCTTCTCATACAAGTGAAGCCAGGTAGTACTTATCCTTTTATCTGGTTTAGTTCACTAAGCATTTTGTTCAAGGTATATCCATTTTCTTGCAAATGTCTCAAATGCATCTTTGTTCATGATAGTGTAATACTCCACGGTGTGTATACTGCGTTTACTTTACCCGTTCATCTGTTGATGGACATACAGGCCATTTCCAGGATTTATCTGTTCTGGCTTTTGCTGCTCTACACATGGATATTTATGTGTACCTACAACATTGTGTCTAGCTCTTTAGGAAAGATGCCCAGTAGAGGTGGTTGTAGCTGGGCCAAGGGGGATTTCTATTTTCAGTTTGTTCTTACACCTCACCAGGATGAGAATTCTCCATCTTGAAACTCTGCAGCCATTCCAGAGTGACTATTGGTCCCCAAGAGGACTATAAGGTCTTTGGAGCTTGGGGATGACAGCAACAGCTCTGACCTTGTTCCAGCCCCTCCTTTTTCTCAGTTTATTGGGGCGGTACCTGCGTGTCTCACAGGTTATTGTGTAGACCCTGTGAGAGGAAGTAAGCCCAGCTCAAGTGATGTGCAGTGGGCCCAGCTGGTGTCCAGCGGGCCCAGGCAATGTCCCCAGGCACAGGTGGGATCTAGTGGGCCAAGACAGTGTCCAGCAGTCCCAGGCAATGTCCAGCAGGCCCAGGCAGTGTCCAGTGAGCCCAGGTGGTGTCTTCTGGGCCCAGGAAGTATCCAGGAGACCCAGGTGCTGTCCAAGGGCCACACAGTGTCCAGCGAGCCCAGGTGATTTCCAGCAGGCCTAGATCATGGGGCTCTGGGGTGCTGTCATGATCCCTCCCAGCACCTCAGCCCAGGGGTGCGAAGCGCAGCCTCCTCCAGTCTGGGACGGAAGGAGGAAGCTCCGCTTTCGTATCTGTTTATCTATTTACCCAGCCTCTCATCTATTTATTTTCAGCTCTAACATCATCTCATTAGGGAGGCACCAAGACAGGAAAAAAAGTGAAATTGATATAGGTCCTTTTCAAGTGGGGAGCAGGCTGCCTGCGGCCTCGGGAGGGAGGCAGCTTTCTGATCTGCTTCCAGCGCGTGGGTACCCTGGGGCCTCTGCGGAGTGTTCCCTAGGATCGCTCCATCTCAGCCCAGCCACCTCCGTCCTCACCACATCAGGGGGTGGCTGCATGCTGCTTCAAAGTCCCAGCAACGCGCTGAAATTGGAAACATGCATGTTTTCCAAAGTATCAATTTAGCAGCTAGCTCAGATGGCTGGGCTGGTAGGTCTAATCTCTTAGAAATGCCATTTAGAGAAAAAGGAACCCTCGTACATTGCTGATGAGGCTGCAAACTAGTACAACCAATATGGAGATGCCTTAAAAAACTGAAAATAGACATCCCATTTGATCCAGCTATAGCTCCTCAGTTGGAACTCCCAAAGAGTTGAAGGGATCATACCACAGTGATACGGGCACACCCATGTTTATAGCAGCATAGCTTATAATAGCTAAGTCTTAGAAGCAGCCAGACATCCATCAGCAGATGAATGACTAAAGAAGATACGCTATATTTACACAATGGAGTATTAACCTGCTAGAGAGAAAGATAAGTCTGAATCATTAAAGACCAACACGCTAAGCAAAATGAGCCAGACACAGGTTAAATATTGCACAGTTTCACCTCTAATACGAGAACACCAAACTATAAAAAAATAAATAAATAAAAGCAGTCCCCGCCCCTCTAAAAAAAAGGATTGTCAGGTGGTCTGGAGTCCTAAGGTCCCAGACATGAGTCCTGGATTTGCCACTAACCAGTTAGGTGACCTAGAACAAGTCCACAATAACTTTCTAGCTTAGTCACAGTTTATGGAAAACCACCTGTCATCTGGGGGGTGGGGGTCAAGTTATGTGGTTACCCAGAAGGAAAAATGATCAGATACTAAGACACAGAGTAGAGAGGGCCAGGTCATGAGGCTGTGGGGTGTTCTCACAATCCCTCCCAGCACCATTACCAAGCTCAGCTCTTGAATTGACAGTGGATCTGACAACCCCCCTAACTTGGGCTCTCTACTAGTTAGGATTTTTGTTGTAAGAGGCAAAAGAAACCCCACCTCAATATAGGTGATGCTACTTTGATGCCAGGCAGCAGATGGCTTTAGGTGCACTGTGACCAGGGCACTCGTGGCCTTCACAGTCCACTAGTTCTCCTCTCTGTAGATGCTGTCATCACACTAGGTTGCCTCATGGCTACAAACGCTCGGCATTTGCTCTTCCTCTAGCTGGCCACAGCAAGTGAGGTCTTAACCGAGAAGGTCATGAGCTGCACTCATGGGTGTGCCCGTATCACTGTGGCTGGACCCTCCTGGGAGATGACCGTACTGGCTTAGATCATCATGGCTCCCTCCCAGATCTGGGGATGGGTCATCTGGGGGGCCTCCTGCTCAACTCCTAAATGTGGCCTCAAAGTGACAGTGTCTGTAGGTGACTATGGCTGAGGCAAATGGAGCAGGAATGTACATTGATTGATCTCCCATGGTATGCTCACCTTCTTTATCTGTGTTGCTCACAAGGTGGGCAGTGAGCCTCCCTGCAGGTCAGGAAGTTGAGGCAGGGGAGGTCAGGTGACGTTTTTGCTGCTGTCATTGTATGGCTGCAGGACTTCTGTTGGCCTGTCCGTCACTTGACTAGGTGAACCTTTGACTCCAGGGAGGCCATGAGCCATGAAGATGGGATTGGAATGTTCTAGAATCTGGGCCATGTCAATCAAGACTTTATAATCAATAATCAATACTCCTTATATGTCATGCATATCCTGGTGTGGGGACAGGATGAAGTTTAAGAAATGGGGTGAGGGGAGGACTAGCTCTGGGTCCCACAGACCCACTGTGACCCATTGGCCTGCATGGACTTCCTGGTTATCCCATAGCCACTGGAAATGGGATGCAAATTATCAGCAGTCCTGCTTCGAGGAATAACCAGGTCCAGTGTGCTCCTCAGAACTTTCCAGTAGGAGGACTTGGGGACACCCCTTTCCTGCCACTGTGCCGTGGCCTGAGCCACCTTCTGTGGGTCTCCTGGGTGCTCAGAGTCCTCTGAGAAGATCCGATCAGAGTGACAGGCATTACACATGGCTTTCCTCTTGGTATGACCCTATGACACAACAAATGTCAGTGACATGTGACAAGAAAGGTGGTCATTGATGAGCTATAAATAACTAGAGGCAGGCACAGGAAAACTTCCAGAGCCTGAAGCCTTGGCAGCAGGCTCATGAGGAGGGCAGGGAGCCTTGGCCAGGACAAAAGAACCAGGAGAAGTGGGGAGGGTAGTGGACACCAGGGTAGGGAATGGTGTTGCCGTCTCCAGCATGCTGGTGCCTTCAGGCCACAAGCAACAGGGTCCTCTGCCCAGGAAGGGGTGAACTCTTGTGCCTCTCAGCCCAGCACCACCATTGGGGATTATTGGTGACAGTGGGAGTGATAGGGCCAGGCCATCCCTGCACTGTGGGTCCTGGGCATCCTGGGCCCTCGGGCACTGAGCTAGCAAGTAGAAAGCTTGCTTCTGTGGAAGGAAAGCTGACAGAGCAAACATAGAGGAAAAGTCAAGGTCCCCATGTGGCCAACAGCCCAACGGAGGCCCTGAGGAGCAGGTGGGCGCACAAGGGTTCCACAGGGAAGAGCTCTCCCGAATCCTGAAGGGCGGGACCAGTGGGCTGACGCAGGAGTTCCGACAGCTGCTCAAGGAGCTTCCGGAAGTCTACGAAAGAGGGATTGATGGGAGAAATTGTAGAAGGCAGTTTCCAAGTGGGGCGAGAGCTTGGTTCTCAGATTGTGGTGTCTACTCAGATGCAGGCTGGAGTTGGGACAAGGAAGACGCGCTGGCTGGGTGCTGTCACCAGGCATCTTATGTCCTTGTAGAAGAGAGAAGAAGAAGAAAATGTAAAGTGATGATGGCCAGGAGTTCTTTGAAGGAGATGCACACAAGCCTTGAAAGCATCCGAGCCATCTGGGTCTTGGGCTTCCTAGAGAAAGGGAGGATTTAGCTGAGCTCTGCAGGACCAGTAGGAATGGATGAGGCATGCCAAGGCCCTGGGGAAGAGGGAAACATGGGTGTCTAGGGTCCTGGAGCTAGGTCCATGGAGAGCGGTAGTCAGGGCAAGGCAGGAGGATACATGGGGACACTGAGGGTCTGGTAGGCCCAGGTTTGCGTTCAACAAGGTCATTCTGGCTGCTGAGTGGAGAATGGGTTGAAGGACCGAGGATGGAGGCTGTTGGGAGGCTGTTGGCATTGTCTGTGGAAGAAATGTTGACACTTGGATCAGGCAACAGCTGGGCAGGAGCAGCTGGCATCAGGGTGCAGACAGGGAGAGTGTGGAGAGGGAGGTGAGAAGTGTGGGCATCCCCAGTTTCTGGTGAGGGTGTCCCTGAGCTAGACCCGCCCATGAGCAGAGTCAGGCAGCGTGTGGACTTTGGGCTTGGGTCTCCTCAGCACTGTGGCTGCCCACTTACAACTCTGGAAGGGTTTAAGAGGGCTGTAGCATGGTCAGGTGTGCCTTCCAGAAAGGTAGCCTGGTGCCACCAGCAAGGCTGAGGTGTTCTGCTGCCACCAGGCGCCAGATCTTACACTGTGCCCCTGTGGCATGTGTCCCCTCTGTGACTAGACCAAGAGCAGTCAGGTGGCCTGTGAGGTGTGCCTACCCCAGGGCCATCTGGTAGAAGGGATGTTATGGTTTGGATGAGGAGTGTCCCCAGAGCCGCATGCATTTGGGTGTTGTGAATTATCTATGGATTTCATGTGCTGTTAGGAAGTGGGCCTGGCCAGGAGGGTGGATTGTGGGTGTGTGGTGGGGCACGCAGGCGTGTGGCCTGGAAGGACACATGCTTGCCCTGGCTTCTCCCCTCCCTTGAGTCTTTCCTCTTGCAACATTATGAGCAGCTGTTTTTCACCAGCTCCTTCCTGCCCATGGCAGCCACCATGCATGGACTGAGATCTTCTGAAACTGTGAGCTAAAATAAACCTTTTCTCCCTTAATTGTGGGTGTCAGGCATCACAGTGACAAAGTACTCAAGAGCCATCCAGGGTAAGGTCACCCAGAAACTTAGATGTGCCTTTCCTGGCCCCTCAGTTAAACAGCTGGGTTATCTGACCTGATTGGCAGAAGTTGATCTGTGGACCCGAGGCCACAACACCTTGAGTGCCATAGGGACTGTGGCTTTAGCTAATGCAGATCTGGGGCCCAGGAGGAGTTGTGGAGTGCTCAGCATCAGCATGCTTGGGGGAAAGGCCTGAGCTTATGGGGCAGGTGGTTCCATCTCTGTTTGGTAACAAGCTGTGCCCTGTGCTGGCACCATGCTGTGAGGTTGTGAGACTCCAGTCCTCAGGGTGGCTCTCCACTGCTGGCTCTTTGTCCTCAGAAAAGCAGCACAGCCCCGCTCTGCCCCGATTGCTCTTCTATAGAGTGGACATGAAGCCTCAGAGGGCTCCCAAGCGTTGATCCATAGGGTGCTGCTGCCCTTCTGTGACTCCTGTAGCCCCTCCTGTGACCCCCATCGAAGCCCTGGTCACATGGAACTTCCAACGCCAGCTGTGGCCATTTTCTCTCCACTGGGATGAATGCATTGAAGGGCAAGACCGCGCTGTGGGGATGTTTGTCCCTTTCTCCCTGTTCTATTGTTCTTTGAGGTCTCTGGACCTGAACTCCTTCCCACTGAGAGCTTCTCCAATGTCCATGCCCTCGGGGGACTTGGACCCAACTAGTGGAGCAGAGAAACAGGCACTGGGAAGAGCCTTGAGGGGGCGGTAGGAGCCACCACCCGATGTAGAGAAAGCTGCTGTTGCTCCTAACCCAGTGTCCAGACAGAACACCCGTCAGCAGCCTGTGGGTCAGGCAGGTGTCCGCTCTACATAGCACGCCCAGGCTTCTGGCGGCTCCAGGACACTTGAGGTTTATCTTGGTGTCAGGAAATACTTGGGAGTTGATGGAGGATGTCTCAGGGTGAGGCTGGCTCTCTGGGGTTCCAGGAGACACACAGAGAAGTTTTGTGGCAGGGGTGGGGCAGCTGTGTCAGAAGGACAGAACTCTAGGTTCTGGGTATAAACATCTACCTGCTTCATGTGTAAGGATGGGAACCAAAGCAGGAGGTCTCGCCAGCCAGCCCGATGCAGCCGTAAGAGAGAAAGGTCTTCTTAGAGCTGGGGTTGCCAGAAGGGCTGGAGCGCCTGCGTGGGAGTGAGTTTTCCATCCCCAGGGCTAATCAAGCTGAGGCTTCTTTCCAGCCTTGGTGCCTCTTCTGGGAATTTCCCCACCTCTGCTGCATGCCTGGATCGCTCTCCTTTGTGGGAGAAGGGAGGTGAGAGAAGGGGTGGAAGGGAGGAAACACATTCCCAGAAATACACCCCAGCGCTGCCTTGAGCAGACAGCTGTGATCACAGGGTCTCACTTCCCTGCACCTGTGTGCACCCAGCCAGGCAGGGCATCTCTGCTCCACACTGACCATGGGAAGGTGACTTACAGACTATGTGAGCTGTGCACTCTTCAGCCTGGTGTAGCAGCATATTACTTTCAAAAGGCAGAATTTACAAAAATTATAACAAAAAGGATCTATTCAGAAGGCTTACAAATTCAAGGATAGATATAGTCCAAGATGGAGGCCTGCACATGAGAGAGCTGGACTGTCCAATGGCTGCTCAGCCGTGAAGTAGAGCTCTCGTTCAGTTCTGCAGGACAGCCGGTGAGG
This sequence comes from Ctenodactylus gundi, assembly GCA_004027205.1. Classification (NCBI taxonomy): domain Eukaryota; kingdom Metazoa; phylum Chordata; class Mammalia; order Rodentia; family Ctenodactylidae; genus Ctenodactylus; species Ctenodactylus gundi. Next base: position 26,701 of record PVKB01004029.1, read on the forward strand.
TGAGAGTCTGCTGCGGATCTTGGTTGTTCAAAGAACAACAGCGAAGACCGGAGCCTGAAGATCAGCAAGGGGCAGACAGGTACAAGTCGAGACTGGGGCGAATCTGTGATGAATATTTGTGGCATGTATCAAGTCGGCATCCACAGACAATTGCCAACGCAAGAGCTGTCCCAGAGGAGTAAGCTGTAACGATCTCTCTTCTTCCCTTCTTTTATACCATTCGAGTTCCAGTTGGGCCTCCCACAACTGGGTGGGTGCTCTTCCCTCATTGGCTGGCCCACAAATCACTCACACTCTAATTCAGGCTGGTTCTCAATTTCCAATCTGGGCATGGTTCCCAAACCCTAATCCAGGTGTGGTTCCTGATTGCCTCAAGTTGACATAATCTCCCCAAAGGTCACAGGTGGGAAGAGGGGTTAGCTTCTCATGCCAGAGGCCCTGGGCATCACCTGTGGGCAGGAATTTGAGGGCTGCTTCAGCAGTGAGGCTGCCATCAAGGGTGGTCATGGGAACCAGGGTGGCCATATGGAGGCATGAAGTCGGGGCGTGGGGGGGGGGTGTAGGGGAGACTTGCTACTGACCTGTCCAGAGGAGCCTAGAGGCCAGTCCTGGGACAGCTACCTCTTTGCTGACCCACTGTGCTCTGGTAACCCATCTTGGGCACGGAATGCCCCTGCTTCTTTCAAGGAGGGGCCAGTGGCTTGGGTTCCTTTTTGGTGTGTGTGTGTGTTTGTGGTACTGAAGGTCAAGTACAGGGCCTTCACCCTGAGCTACATTCCATCTCAGTGTTCATATTTTTGGTTTTAAGACAAGGTCTCACTAAGTCAGTATGTCACCCAGGCTGGGCTTGAACTTACGATCCTACTCCTTTAGCCTCACAGAATGCTGAGCTTACAGATCTGTGCCGTGGTGCCCGGCAGAGCTCCATTTCTGCTTCTAAACAGAATTTTGGGAAACAGATTTGAAACCACTTTGGCAGCTGAAAAACACCCCATCTTGGACTGTGCAGGGCAGATGAGTTTCGTCCTAAAGCCAAAGCCTAGGTCATGGGTGGGACCTGTCCCCGTGGTATCTGAGCACAGAGGCTAGGCAGTGTCCTGCTCAGGACCAAATCACTCCAGCATCCTCTCTTAAGGCTTTCAGGACTGTCTCTATGCTCCAGGGTGATCTCAGGGGTCTCTCAGCTCCTCCCACAAGGTGGGTGGCACCAGAGTCTGGGACCCCTGGGATGTCTTCAGGGCCTCCAGGCAGATTAAAGACCACCTGCTATTGACTATTGGCTAAAGCAATTGCCACAGACTCTGCAAGAGTGCAGCCGTCAGGGAGTCGGCCATGCCCCCCAGTACTCCTCTGGGTGCGGGCTGAGTAGCCATGTGCCCTGTGCCCATGAAGCTCTGCTGCAGGGCAAACTGCTCCAGGACCCCCCAGGGTGAAAGGCACTGGTGTGCACAGGAACTGGGGAAGGCACCTCCACCTCCCCCTCGGTGGCTCTTGGACAGATCCTCCACACCCTTGCTCACGAGAGCTGCCTAGGGCTCGAGGAGCTGAGTCCTTATATTGCTACCCTGGCTTATAACCACCTCCGGGTAGCAGAAGCTGGTGTCGGGGTAGCCTGCCCAGCTGCAGGCCTCACTCCTGTTGACCCAGACCACCGGATTCTGGTCTTTGGCCTCTATCTCTTTCCTACAGTAGCGACAGGCAAGTGGCCACAGCTTTAAAACTGCACAGGGGCGGGCGCTGTCACCCTGCCGCTTGCTAATCCAATGGGCAAGTCACTTGATAGTTGTAAGCATCACTTCTGAGTGGATGGGGGAAATTAAGACTTGGAAAATTAGTGAGATAGGGTGACAGTCATGCCAGCCTTCCTGGGCTTCAGCGGGCGGGGCAGCAAGAAGGATCAGAGGGAAACAGAGAGCTCCCTGTGGAGTCCAGTCGGTTGTGTGGTTGACATTCAGGACCCCTGGTGTGACAGCAGGCCTCCAGTATGCACCCACACGGGACGGTGAAGATGCGCTGTTTGCAAACAGATGTGTCACTTTCCTATGCTCCCTACACTTTCCAATGGGCCGCTCGAGCAGTTTAAAAAAAAAAACAAAACCTGTGACAATTGAGAACCGCCTCTGTCGTTGATCGTTGATCTCATGAGGCCATTTGGCAAGAAGCAGACACTTCACAAATCATCCTCCCAGCCACATGTGATGTGAGTAAGCCCAACCTCAGGAGCTTGGCTCGGGATATGGAATAAAAACCCTACTTCCCAGTCGTTTTGAATATAAGTTACCACGAAGCATCTCTAACAATCAATGCCACCGAAGTGATGACTTAAATATGTCCAGGGGACTCTGGCTTGACAGTTGGTGTCTTTCCTGGGTGAGGCAGGGAGAGAGATGCAGTACGTTGTGCGGTCATGTTGAGTCTCTGGAACACCAAACTGATTGGGTTGTGGGTTCGAGTTCCCAGTCTCCGATAGTTAGCTCCTGGCTTGGACATCCACCTTCCTGCCTGGGCCAATGACAGAGATGTTTGCTGAGGCTCTGTCTTCATCCAGGAGCCAGAGCTGAGTTTCGGGTCTTGTTTCTCCATCCCCTCCCCATGGACAGGAATGCTATTTCTGAGGTTATAAGGATGCACCCCTTTCTAATAAGCTGAACGAGTCAGTGTTCCCAAGACTTCCTTGGTTCCTAGTAGCCCAGGGTGGTCATTTTTCAGTGGCTAACCAATATTGCTGGCACAGATTGACACGTACTTATACTAAAGAGAGATTTAGTGTTTCTGTGGCATTCTGTATGCATCTGAAAACACTGTTCTAGGTCTGCTTCTGTATACATAGCTAGGCTTTATTCCTAGCCACCACCCTCCAGGCCCAAACCACCAGTGTCCCTTTCTACAGAAGTCTCCAGTTGTTCAGCTTCCATCTCTGAGCGATGAAGCTCTTCTAAGTGCATGTCCTAGCATAAGATTGGGTTGTGTTTGTGTTTGTGTATGTCCATATGCTGGTGCCCTAATATATTTTATTATTTTTATTTTATTTTTTGTGTTTTCCCCCCATTTTATTGATCTGTATATGTGCAAAATTTAAGGTTTACAATGGAATTGATCCTTTTGTGCACTATATTATTATTTTTTGGTGTATCGACTCATTGGCTTTACTCTGGACATATAGCAGTCTTATTTTACTTTACTCTTTTCCCCTTAACTTCACCGAGCTATAGTTGACAAATATAAGTTTCACTTAGGAGTCAGGTGTGTCGGTAGAGGCCTGTGATCCCAAACCTTTGGGAGGCCGAGGCAAGAAAATTACAAGGTCTAGTTCAGCCAGGGCAACTTAGAGACTTAGTGAGACTCTGTCTCAAAATAAAAAATAAAAAGAAGGCTGGGGATATAGCTCAGGGTAAAAGCCCTGGATTTGATCAATGTACCTTCAGGGGTTGAGTTTTCTCTCTCATCCACTGGGAGACTCCGTGTTAGCTGTCCCTGTATCTGTTGCATGGTTCTGAATAAAGTCTTCTTCAGCCTACAAGAAAAGTTGTACCAACTCAAGGTGTACAGTGTGGTGGTGGCTGAATGTGCATCCGCGCTGCACAGTGACTGACACTATGGATTGACTCACACATCCATCACTGCACTTAGTTACTGTTGTATGAGGGGGGAAGGGAAGAACTAATGTGTTTCGTACCCATATTGCAGAAAAGTTAGTTTTCAGGGAATTAAACATATGACCACCTGTGACCCAGTAATTCTGGTCCCAAGTACATTCTCAAGAGAAATGAGTATATGAGAGCCTCTGTGTGGAAAGGCCCACCAGAATACCCATGGTTGTTTTTACTACAGCTGTCCCCCTCTTGGTCCACCAGTAAGAGAACAGCTGTAGACTGTGTGACCATAGTACATTCCTCAGCAAAGTTAAGGAGTGATTGCAGTAGGTACATGAGAGGATGGAGCTCAAAATCTGTGGCATGTGAAACAAGTTTATGCTGTACGAACTTACCTGTCTGACGTTCAGGACAGGGGCACTCATCCATGGTGAAACAAGTCAGCAAGTGGCTACGTTCAGAGCAGCCCCCTACAGTCTGAACCTCGGATACAGTGAATTTTTTTTTCCATAAGTATGTCCCTATACAGGTCCCAAATATTGCGTGAGACATCCTAAAACACTACTTAAAATTCACATGTAACTGAGCATATTGGTTTTTTGTTTTATGGTAAAATTTTCAAATCTAGTAGAAAAGAGCACACAGGGATTTTTTTTTTTTTTTGGATGGGTTAAAGGAAATGTCCTATGGTCAGATCTTGGCACCTGTTCATATGGATTTACACACATAAATAAAAATTCATTGAGGGCTGGAGTGTGGTTCAGTGGTGGAGTGCTTGCTTAGTATGTAGAAGGCCCTGTATTCGTTCCTCAGGACTAGGGATGGGGAGGGTTTTTCAAGTTTAAGATTTGTTTGAACACTTAGGATTTTTTTCCCTGAATTTCTTCTGTGTGTCTATTTTATGGGCATAAAAATTACAGTCAAGCATTTTTGTTCCTGCTTTTTTACTTTACATGGTGTCATATGGATCCTTACATATCACTTAAAATACACTTAGGATTTTATTAGTTTCTTCGTATACAAACTATTACCTCAATAAAAAGGTATGAGAAAAGTGCTTCCTGAGCCTGACAAAGTGTACATGAAAAACAAAACAAAAACCCTCCTCTGAACCCCACAAATAATATCATAACTAATTTAAGAAGACCAGGTATTTTCTCTCCAAGATCAGGAATGTCATAGGTTGTCCACCCATGTCACATTTATTTAACATTGTTGTGGAGGATAATTAGTCAAAAAAAAAAGAAAAGAAAAGAAAAGAAATAAGTCATCAGGGCTGGAAAGGAAGAAGTAAAATAAATGTGCTCAGCACAGTTGCAGATTACAAGACTAATATACAAAAATCATGTGTTTCTACATAATGGCAGTCCAAATATAAATAATCCAAATATAATTCACATAAACTCAAGATTTTTGAGAAGGCATCAAGACCATCAAAGAGGGCAAGAAGAATCTACGAATGGTGGTAGAACAATTGGATAATCGCATGCAAAAGAACGAATTTAGTAGATGGGCATGGTGGTGCACACCTGTATTCCCAGCAATGAAGGAGGCTGAGGCAGGAACACTGCTGTGAGGTCAAGGCCAACTGGACTACATAGTGAGTTCAGGATTAGCTTGAAACACAGAATGAGACCCTTTTCTCAAAAATAAAAAGGAATGAATTTGGACCTCTATCTCATACTGTATGCCAGAGACTTCAACGATGGAAATAAAACCAGAAAAATCCTAGAAGAAAACATGGGTTAAGTCTTCATAACTTGGATTCTTAGCTATAACATCAAAACACAAAAGTTACCAAGGAAAAAAATAAATAATTGGACCTCATTAGAATGAAGAACTTGTGCATGTCAAAGGAGATTGTCAAAGAAATGAAAAGACCACTCCCAGAATGGGAGACGATATTAGCAAATCTTACGTCTGAATAAGAACCTAGTATCCAGAATGCATTAGAACACTCTTAAATATCAACAATAAATAAGACAAACCGCCCACTTGAAATGAACAAAGAATTTGAATAGCCATTCCTCCAAAGAAAATACTCAGATGATGGACAACCACTTAAAAGGATGCTCAGCATCACTGGTCCCTGGGGACTTGCAAATCCAAGACAGAATGAAATAAATTGCATGGGCACAGGGGAGCTAAAATAAAAATGGATGAGTTGTAAGGAGCAGTGGCCAGGTGTGGACACGCGGTGGGGTGCAAAATGGCGCAGCCACTGTGGAAAAAAGGCTGGCGACTCCCCAAGCCATTCAATGCAGTTACCGCGTGACCCAGCAACTCTAGTCCTATTATCTGCCCAAGAGCAATGAAAGTACAGAACCGCACAAAAACTTACACCCGGATGTTCATAGTCAAAAAACCGGAACACCCAAGTGACTGTCAATCAAAGGACTGGCAAATAGCCTGCGGCCGGCTGTACAATGGGTGGAGAGAGGAGCCATCTTATTCACTATGGTCAAGTAGAGAGTGGAGCTATATTATTCACAGGAGAAGGCCCATGAGACCTTTGATGGAGCCCCTGACAGCGGGAGAACAGCAGTGTTGCACAGCCTCCTGGTTATTAGATTTTATTTTAACCTTGAGTAGTATATAAGTAGTGTGCAAATACTGTCTCAGTTATTTTCTCGTCATAGTGACGGGTTATCTGACATTCACAATTTAAAGGAGGAAAGATTTATTTTAGCTCATACTTTTAGGAGGTCTCACACAGCTCTTTCATGGGAGGCTGGCAAGGGGGAGGCACATGGCAGAGTCAGTCAGCTGCTCACCCCAGTGCAGACAGAAGCCAGCGAAGCAGGACCTTCTTAATGTCCCCAGACTCAGGCAAGACCAGAGCTTTCCCAGGAAGAAGCTGCAACAGTGTTTCTTCTCCCTTACTTACCTGGGTTCAAGATGCCAGGTGAGTTGCCCACACTCAGAATAGGTGCCCCTCCCTCATTGGCTGGCCCACAAGTCAGTAACATACACCTGAACACTCTGTCCCTGACCTGGGTGCCCTCCCCCAAAATCTCAATAAGTTGACACAATCTCTCTTGGCCAAACCCCAGGCATATGTCCCTTCTTGCCAGGCCCTACCTCCTCATAGCACACAGTTCCACAATTGTCCACCTATATCCAAATAGGTAAGGCTTTCGGGGAACACTCCAGATTCATACCATAGCAAATGGGCAACCATTGGAATAGCCTCTTCCTCTCCCATTTTGGTGGGAAAATGTCTTATTTTAAATAAGTCATCTGCATCAATGTTGTCTAGTTTTGTTTTCATAGAATTAATAGCTGACTTTTTGTATGGGGATTTCATTGGTATATTTCCTAAGTGGTGAAATCAACTAAGTCACGTATTTTAATGACAAGAAATGCAAAGGCATTAGCAGTTGGGTGACCCTCGTACACACAGGTAACACCACTTGGCACTGTGTGACCAGGCACCAGAGGGAGTGGCCATGTCGGTCTGACATGTCCAGGCAATTGGGTAGTTGGGGGTCTACTTAGCGCAGGTCAACTGGGTGGACGTGGTTAGGGTACACACTGTTTATGGTCTTCCAGGCTTTGTTCTTCTGCACGAGGATGTAGGTTTACAAAATCAGGATCCCATTTTTCATGCTGTGTTATAAACAGGCGTCTCCACTTAACAGCACATACGTTTCCTGGTTATGGTGTTTTTGAACACAGGAGGAGGGGCACAGAACTCCCGACGAGGACTTGCAGCAAGAAGAGAAGCCTGGGAAGGGGGAAAGAGAGCCCAGATGGGATGAGCCGAACGGACAGGCCAGTGGTCTTGCTGGGCTCCGTAACGGGCCACCAGGTAGCCATGCCTGTGGGTAGGCAGGCAACTCATGGACATAGCCGTAATGAATAGTGAAGCAGGGCCCTGTCTGGAGTGGTGCCTTCCCCAGACAGCCTGGGTGGGGGCTGGCCATATCAGAAGGGTCTCCCAGTGCAGCAGGTCACTGCAGCTTGGAACATTTTCTGACTGCTTGGATATAATTGTGATTCCTTCTCACTGGCAAAATAAAACCCATCTGGAAAAGTCCCGGGGACTTGGTGCTTTCCGCACTTGCAGGGGATTTCAGAGTGTGCAGGAACCAGGCAAGCGCTGCCAGCTGCCGGTGTGGACGGCATTGTGCGCGGGCAGTGGGTCTGTGCTCCAACCTGTGCCGCTTTGGCACGGGGCAGCTTGGGTATCCAGCAGCCCCGGTATCTTGTTTGTACCGGAGAGGGCACAGCACGAGTGGGTGTGGACAGCTCCCACCCAAGGCCTCTCTAGCCCCAGCAACTGCAGGTGCCCCGCTGTCTCCCATCCCTCCCTCCATTCTCATTCAGCTTTCCGTTCTTCCTTCCGTCTTCCATTTTTTCTCACCTGTTTTTCTGATTGCCTGCCTTTCTAGCCCCCTTTCTCTTTCTGCGCTCTCTCTCTCGCTCTCTCTCCATCCATCCTACAGAGTCTCCTGATCCTCCACTGTGTGCCGCCTGGGTCAGATCCTGGCACACTGAGGGGCCAAGCTCTGCCAACAGGCTGGTTGAAGAGAAGGAAGACAATGCGGGTTCCCTCATGGGTGACAGCTGCTCGGGTTCCTGGGAGCTCAGCGAGGGCGCCTGGCCTAGTCTTAGGAAAGTGGGACTCCCGGTGGGAGGGAGCTGGAGACGGTGGTGCCCAGAGGGTGAGAAGCTTGTTCAGGGATGACCCATGGGCTGTGGGTGGCAGGTAGGGAAGGATGCATAGGGAGCTGCTGTCTGGCTAGGGGCAGGTCAGGCCATGGGAGATGCTGTGAGTGCAGGCCTCGCGCAGGAGTCCCTGGGGAGGGCTGTGTCCCAGCACGTGGGAATAAAAGCACTGCCCACATCAATGCCTGCCCACTGTGCCTGCTGTCCATTGGGCATGGGCCGGTATGCAAACTGCTCACCATCCCTGAGCTGTGGGTCTGGTGCGGGGAAAGGTGGGGACTGTAGTGAGAGGGATACCACCTAGATGTCCCGTGGCCAGGCTTGAGCAGACCCTGCCTTGCTGGCTGTGGGCCCTGTCTTCCACGGCTGCAGGAGTAAGGCCTCGCTGACCTTTGGAGGACAGTGCCTGTACTAGCTGACCTGTTGTGGGGCCTCCTCTGGGAGCTGCTCTGACCTAATGGCCATGATGCTGAAGTCACAGAGTTTTAAGCCCTGGGTTGACATGAGGGATGTGACCTAGAGCCCTGTCCTGTAGGTGGTACAGTGGCCACTGGTGGGAGGCTGCAGGTGAAGCAAGGGCTTCTTTGTGCATGCAGGTGGTGGCAACAGCCCTGGCCAAGACTCAGCAGGCTATGGTGTGGGCTATTCTGGGCTGCCAGCGCTGACTGTGGTATGGGTGGTAACTCAAAGCCTGCCCAATGGGGAGGCATTTCTTTTGGGCCTGTCTGTCCCGTCTTTGAGATTGGGAATGCAAGGGTGAGGGGACCTGGGACTGGTGGTGGGCTCAGAGAAGCCTCAGGCCTGGGGCTGTGTAGAATGCTGTTGTGTTTTGGATTTGTAATGTCCTCCCGGAGCCTTCTGTGTTTGGGTGCTCTGCCTCAGCTTTGAATTTTGCATGCTGTTAGGAAGATGGGCCTGGTCAGAAGGGGTGGATCACTGAGGGTGTGGCAGATCACTGAGGAGGTGGCCTGGACAGATACGCTCTTTCCTTGGCTTCTGCCCACTGCTCGTCTCCTTCCTCTTGTGATGCTGTGAGCAGCTGTTCTCCACCAGACCCTTCCACCATGTTACCAAGGATATCCAATCTTGAACAGATTAATACCTCTGAAATGTGAGCTAAAATGAACCTTTCCTTCCTTAAGCTTTGAGTGTTGGCTATTGTGTCCCAGCAGTGAGAAAGTGACCACCACAGATCCTTCTGGCTATAAGTACGGCACTTTACAAACCTCAGGGGACCTCTGTTGCCTCACAGCCACCCAAGAAGCAAAGGATGTGGCCCCTTATGTGAGGAAGGTGCCACACACCTGAGGTACCACCGTCAGGAAGAGACAGATGAGGTAATGCCCTACACTAGGGATGGTAACATTTTTTTTTCTACCAAGGGCCATTTGGATATTGATCCCATCATTTGTGGGCCATATGAAACGATCATCTTAAAAATTAGCCTTCTGTATGTGGTAAAACATGGACATGGTGCACACAGCTCTCATATACCCCACCCAGACCCCCATCATTGTCATCTAGTGGTAGTAGAGTACAGCTGTCACCACCAATGCACCGATGCTGACACATTGCTGTTAACAAAAGTCTGTATTTGGAGCAAGTTTGCTTGGCAGTGGCCTCTCTGTCCCAAGATCCTTGGGCTACTCCTGGCTGTGACGGTGTCTCCGGTGTCCGTTGTGTTTGCTGACCTGGATGGTCCTGAGGAGAAGGAAAGAGTCAAGTGGTGTACAGGATGCCCTTGCCTGGTGTCTGCTGACGTTGTCTCCTGATCAGACCAGGGTCGTGGATGCTTAGAAGGAAGGCCCGAGAGGAAAAGTGACCTACTCAACACGTCCCTTCAAGGGTCCTTGGTGTAACAGAGCTCATCACGGGGTGTCGACCTTCATCTCCTGGCTGAGGCATGTGTGTCTCTGTCCTGTGATGAGGGTAGCCCGGCTCGCAGAGGTGGAGTGATGGCAGGATGTTGCCAGCTCTTACCGTCCTGCACCTGCACCTGCGTTTGCATGTTCGCAGGGGACCTTGAGGACTCAAGTCTCATCCCTGGTGAGGACTTTTAGGCACCCTGGGATGTCAGTTGGTCCCAGCAGTCAAAGCAACCCCATATGGGCAGCATTGCTTCATGGAGGCTGTCTCCCACCCTCCTGTGGAGCAGAACAGCTCCCCCATGGGGCACCTTCCGGGGGCAGGTTCCCTTCCACCTCCCCACACAGCAATGTCCTGTGATCTAGAAGCCAGTCTAGCCCCTAGATTGGTCATTCAAGGAACGGCCAGGTTCCCGGTGCCATTTGCACACAAAGCCGTGCTCTGGGGCCCTGCCACACAGGCCGGCGTTCTGGCACATTCCTGTGGCCTGCAGCCGGGCCCGGACAATAGCTGCCCTCTCTCTCTGCAGGGCTGGCCTCTGCGAGCAGAGCTCTGTTGACAGCCGGGGCTGCTCTCACTCCTGAAGAATTCCAAAAATGGAACAATGTGCGCACAGCCTGGGACTCTCGGGCAGCTGCCCAGAGCGGGCCCCGGAAGGCTGTGGCCAGTGCTGCTTTGTAGCTGAGCGTTTGGTTGGCATTTCCATGGGAACAGGGGACAGGGCTGGGGCTGAGAGGAAGCAGAGAACACCCAGCAGCTGGACACCAGCCAGTGCCCCTCTTGCTGCACAGTGCCCATGGTGAGGACACTGCGGGCCTGAGGTCAAGCAGATTGCGCTAGCCACTGACTGCCATCTTCAAGGCCTGAATGGCTTCTCATCACTGACATGTAAGGGCCTCATGGGGAAGCCGAGTGGGAAGGAGCCCTAAGTAGGGCCCAGCCCCTTGGCCTCCCTAGTGTCCCTGTGCCCAGCCCAGACGGGGCCACACCTGGTAGTCCATAGCCAGGGCATTTCTACCATGGTGCTGTTGGCATCTAGAGCCAGGTCATTCTTTTCCGTGACACTGTGCCACAGAGGAGGTTTAGGAGCACCCGGCTTCCACCCCCGCACAACACTAGCTACCTGCCTCTCTGCCACCAGCACCCAGATGTGGCAACCCAGACCGTCTCCAGGCATCACTGGTGTCAGTCACCTTGCTGGGGCCTCCAGCTTGTCCTGTGGTAGTCCGAGGGGGTTTGAAAGCACAGTTGTGCGAGCCTGTTCCCTGGCACTCTGCCCACTCCAAAGTGAGCTCTGCATCCTCCAGGCTGGCACCTGGGTGGCCCACCTGGACCACTAGAGGATGGTGACAGTGATGCTGTGTGACGTCTGAGCCTGGGTCAGAAGAGGCCAGGCAGCTTCTCCTTTGTTGGCTTGCTCTAGGGTTCTAAGTGGCAACAGGTGGCCATGCTGTGAGGAAGCCCGGGTCACATGGAAGCCACACGTTGAGTTCCTCAGCCCCGGCCAGTCTGGTCATGGTAGGAACAAAAGGCTCAGGACAGCAGGTCCTATCCTCACTCGAGGCCATGGAACAGAGGCATCCCATCCTTCTGAACTCTGTCCTCATTCCTGAATCAAGCAATTTGAGAGAAGGGATCAGGCAGCCCCAATAGGGTTGAGTAGTTTTTCCACGGCACTATGGACTCAGCATGAACTTGCTGTGTGCCAGCCTAGCATGGCCAGGGCTGGTCTCACATGTTCGCTTTGGCAAAGAGACTCAAGAACAGATGGTGACAGAGCCAGACCTGAGTCCTGTTCTACTTATTTCTAGAATGTTCTACCACTGACTCTTCAGTTGTGCCTACTACTGTAAGCATCCACGATGTTGCCCAGCTCCATGTCTGTTCCATGAGTTTTTGCCATAGCACTCTTATTTTCCTAGAGGTGCGATACCTGTAGCACCCCTCAGTGCCAGAATTCAGTGAGGCCGGATCTGTTACTTGCCCGGAGGTTGACTTTTGACTCAAGCCACAGCTGCAAGAGTCATTACTCATCTAGGATTTGGGTTCATATTCTTGCAAGAGAAAAGCTCTTGATTTTTTTTCTGCTCAGATCAGAAGGAAAGGAGAAAGAGGAGAGTCTTTCTGAGAATGACACCAGGAACAACTGTGCGGGCTGGGGTGGGGGCCGTCAGGTTCTGGTGATGGGCTCTTGAAACCAGCTGTTCCTGAAGCTGCTTCACCTCAGTGTTTGCTCTCCTTTGGGGCACAGCCAGGCAGAGCAGGCTCTGCTGCTTGTAGCCGGAAGAGTCTGGTAAAGCACGGCTTCTCGACCCGGCTGCCTGCTGCTGTCTTCCGTAGACTCTATCGGGCTGCAGGTGCTGCAGGAGCTTGGAATGTCGTAGCCACTCAGATTAGCAGGAGTTTGCTCTGTAGTGACAGAGCCCTGGGGAACAGGGAGGCTAGGCATCCTGTCCTTAAGGTTTGTGTCCTCCTCACCACTCTGCCCGCCATCCCAGGAGTCCTTGCCATGGAGCCCTGTGTCCTCCCTTCTTCTCAGAGTCCATGTCACCCAGAAGGCATGCTCAGGGCTAGGGTCTTATGTCTTTTGCAGGAGCAAGAGGTAAGGACAGAGGTGCAGGAGCTGGGACTCAAGCCCCCACCTTTCATGCCTTGCTTTTGCAGTGGACATGTGGGGCTGGGATCAACAGGACTCACCTGGCCACCCAGCTGTGTGCTGGGTACTCCTGAAGGCCATGTAGAGCCAGACAGGTGTGCAATGAGGCTGCTGGAAGATGTCCAGTAGCAGCACAGCCTCTGGCCAGCTGACCTCTGGGAACTCTCAGGTGTCATCAGACCAGCAGAGACCAGCTCTGCAGGTTGGAAGGGTGCCCAGAGCCCGGGTGGCCCCAGTCAGTCCCACAGATCCCCAGCGGTAGGAACATAGTCACTTCCCAGAGTGTGTGTGTGTGTGTGTGTGTGTGTGTGTGTATGTGTGTGTGTGCGTGTGTGTGTATATGTATGTATATACCATGTGTGTCAGGGCCTAATGGACATGGGGGGGGGGGGTGAGGTAGATCCTCACCCTCCGAGGCTGTGGGGAGATTTTGTTCTCATGGACGTTGGGAACTCAAGTTCCTCGACTCCTCCTTGCAGATAGCATCACAAGTGATGGCTGTGTCACAGTGGGTTGTATCTGTGAGCTGTATCTCACGGATTCAGAAATCTTCATGCTGTTTTGCTCAAGTGGACCTCGCATGTCAGCGGTCACCATGGTTTCACACTGGAGTCAGGGCTTTTGGTTCTGTTCTCTGTTGCTGCAGGTTGGAAGGTCCGTGTTAGGGGTGGCTCCCTCCTCTGCCCTGAGGGCCTCAGAAAGCCCCCAAGATTTGCCCTGAAAGACTAGGTTGAAATCAGGGTCTTCCATATAATTGAAGGCTGTGCTCTGCATATAGGCTGGCCTCCCTACCCTTTGCCTCCTCGGTGGGGGAGGAGCTGGCCGGCCCCTCCAGATAGGAACATCGGTGAAGCAGCCGGATGGCGTCATGCCTGGAGAACAATAGGACGATGACAATGGAAGGAAGGTGGAGGATCTTGTCCCCAGCCTTCCTGTTTTCATGCGTGGCTGACCCAGATGACACTGATAACATTGCTGAGATGGTCTTGCAGTGGACAAGGCAGCCAAGCAGAGCTGGGTGCCCGCTGCTACCTCCCGCCACAGGGTGGGCTTTGGAGGGTGGGGCCACTGGGCTCACGGAGTGGCCAAGGGGCATCTGTTCCAGGTGAGTGGAGATTGGGGACCAGGAAGAAAGGTCCACTTGCTACCCCGGGGCAGTGATCAGAATGATGGCACTCAGGTGACAACGGGCACTCCGGAGCTACCCTCTGCCCTGCAGGTTTGAGCGAGTAGGAATGGCTTTCTCCTTTAAGAGAAGTGCAGGATGGGAAGTGGGTCTCCTGCCTCCTCCCCAGAGAAGAGAAGTGCTGTTTGCATCTCAGCTTGGCTGTCTTGGACCTCGTGGCTCTGGAGGCCAAGATTTCAGGGAAATCTGTGGAGGTCCCAGGCTCTCTGTACCCAACTGCAGCGCAGCTCCTCTTTCCCAGAACCTACCCAGGGGGTCAGGCTGCCCCTGGAGCAGGAGGTTCCCAACCTCCTCCTTTGCACCAATGCCTATGCAGTTAGGGACTCTCCACAGGCCACCAGTTGTGCATTTGTCAAGCTTGTTTCATTTATAATCTCCCAAGCAGCCCTGATGTCATCCTTAGGCAGGTGACTGCACAAAGACACTGTGGCCTATTTGGGCAATGGAATGTTACTTGGCATGAAAGAGAGCTGAGCCCTCCAGCCAGGGGAAGATGTGGAACAGCTGGAAATGCACATGACCAAGTGCAAGAAGCCAGTCATGACAGCCCGTGCTGTGTGATCCCACCTCTGGGACATTGCCCCTCTGGAAAAGACAGGCTAAGGGACAAGGAAAGGACCAGTGGTTGCTAGGGGCTTCAGGGGAGAGAGGGAGGAATGCACAGGGCTGGGGGTTTGAGGACAGCGACGCTGTCCTGGGTGGTGCTGGGACGGTATAGGACGCTGTACAGTTGTCCAAACTCAGGAATCACACAGCAGAAAGAGTAGGTCCTGCTATGAATGGAGAAACATATCCATCCTCGGTCCTCCGTGGTGACAAGTCGCCCTCCCTGGTGCCAGGGTATTGATGATACAGGGAGCTGTGTGCGTTTGGAAAGATGTATGTGGGAACTCTATACCTGATGTGTAGTTTTGCAGTGAATCTCAAATGTCCTAAGAAACAATATATCAATTAAAGGGACCCCAAGCAAGGCATCCAGCTGTCCTGGCAGATTCTGAGCCCTGCAACAGTGAGTGTTTGATCACTGGGCTCTCCCCAGATCACACCCTATGGAAAGGAGACTATTCTGCGGGTTCCTACTGTTTGCTGAAATCACCTTTATTTTAGCATCATGGAAGGAGCACACACACAAAACTGGGGTACACTCCTGCCTGCACTTGCAACTCCAATGCAGCCCTAGGGCCAAGACCAGCGGACAAGTTCCATAGCTGCAAAAATGAGACAGCTTCCATTGCAAACGTGTCTGCAACAAGTGATATTTTTGGGGATGCAGGGTGCAAAGAAGTGTTGGGGACCAGCTGGGTGCTGTTTTTGGAGGCTGGGCTTTCTTCAGGGCTACCACTTTCCCCCATCCTGGTTCACATCTGGCGGTCCCTGGTAGTTTAGGTGATCAGCTTGCCACTACATCTCCACTCTTAGTCCATAGGGGTGCAAGGGGGACGTCACAGTGTGAGCGTGACATTCCAAACCACCTCTGCAGCGAGCTAGAGCCATATTCATTTTCTCAAAGTTCTGGAGGCCGTAAGTCTTGTGAAGTCTTGCCAGGCTAGAGCCAGGCTTGGGTCCCTGAGGAGGTTCTCAGGGAATTCCCTTCCCTGTCTGTTCCAGCTTCCATGGCCAGTGATGCCCGACACCATCCCTCCATCCTCCTGGTCCACTTTGCCCCAACCTGCTGCATAGGGCCTTTGCATAGGCTGTCCCCTTCTCCTGGGAATCCTTCCTCAGCATCCATTCGAACAGAGCCCCATGCTGCACCTCTTCCACGCCCCTCTCCGCAGATCTCCCACCCCACCCACCTCTCATCTATTCCTCCTTTGTTCATCTGTCCTCCACTCCGGGAGGATGCCGAGGGTCGGGGCTGCCTCCCTTGCCTGACCATGCGGCACCTGCTCTATAAGGATTGGTGAAGCATGCACTTCACAGACGAGCAAAGCCCTGAGACAGGAACTCCAAGCTAGTTGCATCTGTGCTGGGGCCTCCCTGGCCGGGTGAGGAGACCGTCCAGCTCACCCAGAGGCAAGGACCCCTCTCATTTCTGAGCCCCAGCTTCCCTTGGATAGGCTCCTCCGGCCAAGAGACTTTGGGAGCAAACTGGTCGCTGTTCGTGTGTGTACCGAGAGGCTCACAGGCTGTGGACGCTGGGGTGCGGACAGGGATTTAGTGCAAGCCCAAGAGGAGGAGACGCAGGAGGGTGAGCCTGGCCACGCTGGCCAGCTCCTGCCGACGCCCGCCTGCCCTCTCAGTGTCTCTGCTTCCACGCTACCTCCTTAAGTACAGGTCCCTGCCCCCCGCCCCCAGCACTCCGCCCTGCGCCCAGCCTGCCCGGCTGGCAGCTTTGCTGCTGTCTCTGACAGTGACCCTCCCCAGGACAGGGCCCCTTCTCGTCCTCTCGTTGGTCTCTTCCCTCCAACCAGGGGCTCCTAGAGGTCAGGGCTGAGGTCTTGGATGTCCTCATGCCCCAGGCAGCTGGTGCACAGCAGGTGCTCCGAAAACTTGGATAAAAAGCGGATGGCGGGCTGGCTGCATAATGAGTTGATAAATGAATGAAATCTGGGGGCGGGGCCAGTGCGGTGAGCGAGAGGCCGAGCTAAGCACGGTGGGGAGAGCTGCAGTCTGCTGGTCACAGTCGGTGGTGGTGGTGGGGGGTGCAGGGTAACGGTCCTGGCTGCACCAGCTGAGCGCCAACTGTATCCCAAGACCTGGGCCCCTGGGGGTGCATCGAAGAAGTGTCAGTTGGTTCTCGACACCAGTGGGCACCACAGGCCTCAAACACCTGTCCTCTGGCTGTGCTCCATGTGCCCCCAAGGCTGCCCCTTCGTGTACTGCTTCCCCTGCTAGCCAGAGCTCTGCTGCTCCTGTCTGCTTCAATGCCCCTGTGCACCCAGAGGAGTTTTCATTCCAGAGGAAACAAGGATTCACTGTTTAACAGTTTAACAGTCTTGCAAAGCTGCTGCAGGTACTAGGGAGCCATGGAATGCTTTGGAGCAGAGAAGAGAAGCTGAATGCCAGTCTGTCTCTGTCCAGCTTGGCACACCATCGGCTTCTGGCGTCCCATGTCTTCACAGGGTGCCAATGGCTGACTGTGTGCTCCCCAAGTCTCATATGTGGGCAGGCCTGGCAGCCTCAGAACTCTGCTCACCAGATAAAGTTCAGCCTTCAGGCCATAAGTGGGACCCGGTGTGGATGAGGCAGAGGACAGCTCTGTCTGCTCCGGTGTGTGCAGGACGGGAGTGAGGCAGCTTCGCTCCATCCTGCTGAGGGGCTGAGTCCCCGGCAGGTAGGGAGAAAGGGTTGGGGGGCTGTGCCAATGGCAGTGCAGGCTGCTTTCTGACCCATACTTGGGCAGAATTACCCAGGCTCTTAGGACACAGCAGCTCTGCTGTGCCAGGCCCTTGGGGCAGCCTGGGATGATGCCCCCACCCCCAGAGCTAGGTTCTTGGGGGAATCATTGCCTAAACAGTCCGAGGTCCCACCCAGCCTGGCCTGGGGGCACACCCTGTTCACCTCCAGTGTGCCACGTGCCACGGACAGGAGAAATGCCAGCACTCTACGAAGGAGCCAGTGGCCACAGCCCCTGGAAAACATCATCAGAAGCCCCACAGATTTGATCCTGCCCTTTTAATTTTGCAAGTGAGACTCCATGCTGGCTCCATGGGGGTGGCTGTGGTGTTTGGACACCTCCGGGGCCTCTCAGAGCACCCACTACTTGGCAGGGGCATGGGACTGGGCCGCAGCAGCCGGAGCACTTTCCCACTGCCGGAGGCTATTCTTAACAAGTCAGCCTCGGGCTCCAGGGCTAAAAATACTACCTCAAGGCCTGTGGGAAAGCTGCCCCGGCTATTTCCGCTGCTCGGTGCTCAGGGCTGGGGTCCCTGTGCTGCCAGGGCAGGGAAGGCATCACCCCCTAAACTCTTGCTGCCGTGGCCCCTGGGCCTAGGGTGGGGTGCCTATCCATTTCAAGGGTCCACCCATGGCTGCAGTGGCCATCAGCGTCGCGGAGGCTGGAAGAGCCCAGTCTCAAACTCCTTCATTTCACTTTTGGAGAAAATGACCCCAAGAGGGGAAGCAAGGTTCTCAAGGTCGCAATGTGGTCTGCGACGGGAGACACCCCTCGCTGGAGGCCTGGCCCAGTGCTCCCCGGCCTGGGGCGCTTCAGGCTCCCATGAGCTTTCCCTGCCTCTGTTTCCCACGCTTTCCCTCCAGGTCAGTGGAGGAGACAGAGGGTCCTGTGGCCCACTGTGCAGATGTGAAGACCAAGGCACAGCTCAAGGGTGCAAGCTGCGGAGGTCTGAGCTCTGGTCTCTCTTTCACTTCCTGCTGCCCACTGGGGCCTCGCCCTCCCAAGCCGGGGCATGCTGGTGGACCCTGGGGGCTGCATGCTACCCTTTCTCATGCCCAGAGCCCCTGTGCCCCACTGGACACTGTGCTCCTGGAGGAGAGGCCACCACTTCTGGGGGTGTGGTGACTGACCTGCGGTGGGTGGCCCCTGTGTCTGTGCCTGTTGTCTGTGCCCCCAGTGGAGGACCCTGATGGGTGAGCACCGTGATCGCCCCGACAGCTGCACAACACGCCATTGTGTGGGCCCGCCAGGCGGGTTCATTAACTACCTCTGCCTAGTGGCCGAGGCCCAGGCAGTGTTGTGGATGGCACGATGGGTCTTCATGGTCTTCTGTGGTGCTAGACAAAGGCCCCTTCTCTGTGCCCTGTGTTTACCCTAGGAGAGGCGTGGGTATGGTGCCCGTCTCAGGAGTTCAGACAGGGTTGGAGGGCTCATGGTGGCCCTGGCCACCTTCCCACTGTGGCCAGGAGTCGAGGACAGCTCCATCATCCCACCCTGGAGCAGTGGGTGAGTTCTCTGAGCCTTGGTCTCTAGTCCCCAGTGGAGGAGCCATTGTCCAGAGTGTTTGAATGGTTGTGCTCAGGGAAGCCTCCTGTGGCCTGGGGACGAGGACACGTCACACATCATGATGCTCGTGGGATCAGTGAGGGCAGTGGGTAGGGGCCTCTGCTGCCAGGCCACAAGTGTGGACTAGCCAGAGGCACAGGAGGAGCAGGACAGCCTTCTCTGCTCAAAGCCCCGTGTCTTGCTGGGAAGGCTGAGGAGCTTCCGGCAAATCCTCTCAACTATGCCTCAGTTTCCCTGTACAGAGTGGTGGTCTCTAAGGTAGCCTCTGTCTTGACCTCGAGGCACAGCTGGCCACGAGGCTGTCTCAGGAGAGATGGGTTGGGAGCCACTGACAAGGTCCCCTTTGTGCCTAGATTTTGCTACTGCCCCACTCCTCCTGGGCCTCATGGGTCCCTTGGGATCTGCTAAGAATTCCACACCCCTTGGGAAAGAGACCACAGGAGGTCTGTGCAGTGACCAAGAACACAGGGGCCCCAAGAAGACTGGCCGGGGAGGCACACACGGCTACCACATGGTCATTCCTGAGGATAAGACTGGGCTGGGCTCAGCACCCCATCAGCCCCCGCATTGGCCATGCCCCATGTGGGCCTCCAGACCCTGCGGCATTTTCACAGAAGAGAGAACAGGACACTGACAGGGTGTGTGTCTCCCCACAGAGACCTTCCTGAGGTCCGTGGGAGCTCACACCGCACTCTGAGTGTCCTTGCCTTCCCTGGGTTCCCTCCTGTTCCTGTCCCAGATGGCTCCCAGGGGCTCCTCGTCCCTCCATCCCCTGCCTCTTCTCCCTCCACTTTTCCTCCTCTCTGCCAGCTCCGAGTGCCGCACCCAGGCCTTGGGGACTCGCGCTTGGCCTCCAGCATTCCTGCCCTGTTTTCATTTAGGAGATGCCCCCAAAATACCCAGCCCGCAGGAGGCAGCAGCTGCTTGGGCCCCTGGGAAGGCACTGCAAAGCCCGGGCGGGTTGGCGGCTGCAGTGGCCCCAGGATGAAAGCAAGAGCGCAGGGGCTGTGGCCAGGAAAGGGCTCAGACCCCCCGGAGTGGTTTTGGGTTTTCTGGGTTAGCTGGAGGAGGAGACAGGGCAGCTTGGGGCCAGGAGGGACCTCAGGAATGTAGCGGCTCGGTGCTGACGTTCACATCTTCCTGGCTGCCTGGCTCCCAGCTCAGGGCTGTGGGGCAGGGCCCTGGGGCTGACTGGCAGTTCAGAGCCCTGCCACAGAGCCCCAGGCCAGCTTTCCATCCTGGCAGCTTGAGGAGCTGCCTAAATGGGCCAGGCTTCTCTGGGAGTGATTCTCAGCTGTGGAAGTGGCCCTACCTGTCCCTGAGGGCGGTCCCTGTGCAGATGGCACCTCCCTGGGGAAGCCTTCGTAGGACAGCCAAGGTGAGAGCAGGTGAACCTTCAGTTTCTGACCCACAGCCCACTCGAGGTCCTGGACTGAGTGTTCCTCACCTGGACACCTCAGCAGAGATGTGGTGTTCCTGTGCTCCCTTGGGTGCCAGGAGCTCCAGCTACGCTCCAGCAGCACCTAGGTCCAGCAATAGCAGGTGCTGCCCAGACTTGGGTGAGCGGGGTGTTCCTGCCTGGGTGCTCCCCCGTCCTACCAATATCTGTGTCCTTACCTGGAGTTGCTGGTCACAGGAGATCCCTGGCCCAGGTAACCAAGCAAAGTAATGGTTGGGATGGGGACTCCATGCCTGGACAGGGTCTGGGGCCTTGGTTGGGAAAGTTGGGGCTGCAACACTGTAGGTGAATCTCTGCACCTCTCTGGGCCTTCGTTTGTCCCTCAGCCATGTAGAAAGACCATGGCTGTCCTGCTTGTCTGTGTAGACAAGATCTCAGACAGCACCCCTGACTTAGGAAGGCCCAGAATGCCTCAGAGAAAGACGTATACTTCCCACCTGCCGTGTGAGCTTGCCACCCCCGAGGATGGAGGCAAAGGCTGAAGAAGAGGCCCCCCCTCACCATGTCTCTAAGCTCATCCAGGAGCATGCTGGGGTCCTCACCTAGGCCTCCAGGCGGCAGAGTCGCAGCAGAACCCCGCAGCCTGCTCCCAGATGCCTCCTCGCCTCCTGACCTCAAATATTGGCTCTAGTAGGCAGAGGGGTCTGAGGCATGGGCTGGGCTGCTGGCACCAGTCACTGTGCCGGGAGGTGCCTGAGCAGAAGTACCCACTGGCTGGGGCAACAAAGGCCTGCCACTTCCTGCCTGTCCTGGCTGCAGCAGCCTCTGAGGGTTGTACCTCATCCTCAGCATCAAGGTCATTGCTCCTGGGCAGGACCCTGATTCAAGGGTGGAGCCTCGTCTGTCTTTGGTATCTAGGATAAATATTTGTGGGGGACAACAGAATACTATGCAGCCATAAAGAAAGATAGATACAAAAAATGGAGCCATCTTGGGTTAATAACGCTCAGTGAGATGCACCAAACACAAAAGATTATCACTCGGTGCCTCTCATTTGAGGTTGCTGTAAATATGTGCACAAGAATGTGCTAACATAAAACAGTCAGATGGTGACAGACTGGTAGGCAAGGGAAGAGACAGTAAGAAGGAGAGGGGTCAAGGGCAGGGAAAGGTTAAGAGGAGTGGGAAAAGTAGTCAAACAGGACATCTATGGGCACACATTCCCAAGTTGTATGTTATTAACATGTTATTGAATTTGTAGATAATGAATATTCACATTAAAAACTATAGTGGAGCAAATGACATTTACCCAGCATCCCCAGTCCTGGCTGTCAGACCTTTTCCACCTTAGCCCCATCCTGCTTCACCTCCCATCTGCTCACCTTGACAGAGCAGGTGAGGAGAACCTGGGTCCTGGAGGACCTGGGCCAAGGCCTGGCTCTGTGACAGCCCACATGACACTGTTTCCTCCTCTGTGGACTGTGCTCAATGTCACTTACTTGCTGAGAAAACTCTAGTAAGATTCACTGCCCAGACAGCCTGCCTCAGAGGACGCGCCTGCACAGGGTGCTGCCCATGGTGACCCAGGCTCAGCTCAGGGATTTGAGCACAGAGGAATTTCTGGTCCGCCATGGGAGGCACGACCCAGATGCCAATCACTATGAACTGCATACACTACAGAGTTCTCTTGACTCAGAGCAAAGGAATCTGTGATGTTTCTGTGCTGTGGACAGCTTCTTGGAGGAGGTGACCCGAGTGCTGGGCTCAACGCAGTAGGTCGAGGACAACAGCAAGCACAGACTGAAGAAGCCATGCAGCCCGGGACCCCGATCCCCACCGCACATCTCTAAGTGCCACTTGAGCTCTGGAAGACAGTGCCGCACAGGGCGGGCTCACAGAGTGGAGCCTGAAGGATCTGCTTCCCCTTTTAGGCACTGCTGGGCCATCTACAACCTGAGACACCCTTACTCCCCACTAGAGAGCCTGGAACTTCCTTCAGAGTGAGGAGGCCTTTGTGGGAATATTTCTGGTAGAGATCATCCAGTGGCAGGGAGTCACCTGAGCTCAGTGACAAGGGTGTGGTCCGTTCTCCATCTTTTGGTTTGCTGATATACTACTCCAGTGGTTCCTCCATTTTGCCCCGCTCCTTTTGTATTGCTGGGACGCAGTAACTGGCCCCACACCTTAAGGAAGGACAGGTTTATTTTAGCTCACATTTCAGAGGTCTCAGTCTAGGCACAGGTGGCCGGGGAGGTGGAAAAGCCTAGCAGAGGGCCCAGCTGGAGGAAACCATTCGTCCCATGGCCCACAGGGAGCAGGGTCTGAGGACGGGAAGAGCTGCGGTGTACCCTTCCAGGTCACAGCCCAGTGATCTGCCCCTCAGGCCAGGCTTCCTAATAGCACAGGAAGTCAACGGCTTAACCTCCATTCCAAACATGAGGCTTTTGGGGGGACATTCCAGGTACAAGCCACAACACATCCAGTTATCCATTACTCAACAAGCACGTCCAGAGAGCAAAACCCTTCTGGAAGTGGACCAGAAGCAGGTGCTGGGGTGAGAGCCCAGGAGGGGGTAGCCTCAGAGCCAGTCAGAAGTCTGGCTCTCCTGCCCTTCGTGCCTGCAGCGAGGCTGGGCCTGGGGTTGCTTCTGCTTGTCTGGGCCTTCCAGTGCACTCAGCAGGCTGGCAGTGAGGGGAGCAGCCCAGCTGTTGGGCCAGGGAGGACTGTTCTGAAGGCTGTGTCCGAGGCTGCCTGAGGCCTGAATCATTTGGCTCTGCTCCCTGCCCGGAGGCTGCAGAATGTAGCCCCCCAACAAGAGGGACCTGGAGCTGTACCTAGAGCCAAAGGAGGGGACTCAAATACTCAAGTGGGTCCCCATCATTTTGCCTTGCCATTGGGAAACTGAGGCCCGGAGGACAGGAAGACATTGAGAAGTTGCCAAAGTGCAGAGAGGGGCTGTGACCCCGCAGAGCCCAGGGCTGGGCTGCACAGACAAAGGCCCTGCTCTGCGGTGCCTCAGACTGAGCGCAGCTTGCGCCAGCCCCCCAGGAGGTGCCGCAGCAGCTGTCTCGCTTGCTGCCGGCCTGGGGTTATTGTCAGCCTCTGCCCAGAAGTACGCCGGGGCGACTGCCGAGAGCGAGAGCGCTGTGCAGCTTCTCACGCGCTGCGCTAAGCAAGCTGCTCCACTTGGGCTCTGTGATGGGGAGGAAGCCCAGCTGCTCCCCGGCAGGGCCTGGCTAGGGGGCTTTCAGAGGCTCACTGGGGGACGTCGGCTAACATTTCTCTACAGGACACCAGTACAAAATGCATACATGTGAATGACCTTCCTACTTCAGACAGGTGGCTCGTATACACCTCTGTGTATTTATGGTGCAGATACAGTTTGGCAGACACAGGGATTTGCCCACCTAACCAAAGTTTGCCGAGCACGTACTGTGTTTCAGGGACTCGCCGACTCGTCTCTTTCAACACTACCGGGACCTAAACTATACGGACAGTCCCCTTTCTTCCCTCTTCCTGCCCACGTCCCCATCTGTCCTCCCTCTGCTCGCAGATACTCAGGGCTGCCATGGATTCCCACCTGGCTTTTGGGCTTCTCTTCTCTCTGCCTGGGGTATCCGCTGGGCTTAATCTCACCTGCATGGGACAGCAGGAGGCATGGACGTCAGCAGCATCAAGATCATTGCTCCTGGGCAGGATCTTAGGTTAATAAGGCTCAATGAGATGGAGCAGACATAGAAGATTATCACTCGGTGTCTCTCCCATGAGGTCGCCATAAATGCGTGTTTAGGTGTCTGCTTCGGCCGCCCGCTTTGGAGTTTGCTGAGGGCCACATGTGCCTCCCTTCTTTCTTAGTGAATCTTGCAGATGGCCCAGGGCTGGGTTTCATGAAGGTCCTGGGGCACTGTGTGCCACCTGGATTTGGACTACTGTCACAGAAGCCCTCTGGGGGTGACACCAAGTTTGTGGGGGTAGCTGTCCCCTCTTGGCCTGATCTCTGGACCTTTTTGTCCACTTTTTCTGATCTCCTGCCTCCTCCAGCCTCAGAACTCTCCTGAGGTGGCTTCAGAGCTCCTGGTAGAGGCTCCCACTGAGGAGGGAACCCTTACCAGCACCATCCGTAGTGGTCCTAGGGCCCTAATACCTCAGAGCCCCCATCTATGAAAGGAAACCTAACAATACTGGCTGCTCTAGGAGTTGAAGGAGGTGAGGCTGGTAGCAAGTTTTGACTATTCACTGTAAAGGCGCCATCTGTGCATCAGAGTTGCCCGCACACAATGGCCACTGGCCACAGCATGGGTGTTAATGGAACGCACTTGAGGTGCAGCCATCTCAGGGCTGGTGGCACGGGGGCACAGCTAAGGCTCACTTCACCCTGGTTAAGCTGAGCCAGGAGCGAACACAGCAGCGACCCGAACAGCGGGTCCTTGGAAGGGGTCAGGCAGAAGACTGCACACCCCTGCTATGGCTTCTCAGGGGGGTGGGTTCAGGAGCACAGGCTGGGCCTCCTCCAGTCCCGAAGAGGGGGATTGTGTGGTCAAAGGAAGCGCTGCAGGATCTTCCAGGCTTCCGGAGCTCAGAGATTCGGAGATGATGAGACTAGGGCTCTGAGAGGAGCCCAGAAGTCCTGACCAAGGGACATTTCCTGGCATACCAAGGGGACGATGACACTGACTCTCCCTGGAGCCCTGATTGCCCGTGATGGCCACATTTGATCCCCGGGGGGCCTGGGAGCCTCTCCCGGCCAGCACAGACTCCTGGGAACTCTCTCTGGGAAGCTGCCAGGGTCCTGGGACACACTTAGGGTCAGGCTTGTGGAAGAAGCAGAGCTGGTGGTGGGAACCTGCTGCTAGGTCCAGCCTGGGCTCTCTGTGTCCCTTGCTCTGTCCCTTCTGTCCCTTGCTCATTCCTCTCCCCTGCCCGTGCTGGGAGAGAAGGGAGTAGAGGCACCCAGGCAGCCTCCTCATCTAGTGCCCACTGTTGGATAAAGCCATTGGTTCAGTTGCAAGTGGGGCATCCTGGCTGTGTCAGAGACCAGGAAAGACCTTGCCTCACTGATCCAATGGGTGGGGCATTTAGTGAGTGGTTCCAAAGCACCAGTCCATGGCGAGCAGTCCATGACAGTCAGAGAGAGGTTTGTGAGGCTCTGCCCAGTGCTGAGGTGGCCACGCCAGGGGCCTTGATCTGATGAATACCCGGGGGAACCAGTGTGGGAACTCAGAGGGTGGAGGGGATTGTGGGGTCTCCCTGCCCAAGGGATCTGAGGTGGTTTCTGAGTAGCTACAGACTAGGAAATGAGCCTCTGCCAAGACAGGGAGGAAAGGAGGCTGGGGCGGGGGGGTGGGGGGTGAAGGCAGCAAGGCATACCTCTGGGGACAACAGCTTGACCCAGGTGATGGGGCAGATAGAGGCCATGACCACTGGGCACCTGGGCAGCCAGGCAGGGGAGAGAGGAACTGAGCTCATACCAGACAGAGATGCCAGCCCCTCTCCCTCTTGTCCTTCCGCTGCCTCCTTTTCCTCCTCTTGGCAGCGGTGTGTGTGACAGGGTACTTCTTTGGGTAAGAACGATACACATATATGGCAAAGCCATCGGCAAATGTAGAAGGGTATTAATG
Organism: Ctenodactylus gundi; assembly: GCA_004027205.1. Classification (NCBI taxonomy): domain Eukaryota; kingdom Metazoa; phylum Chordata; class Mammalia; order Rodentia; family Ctenodactylidae; genus Ctenodactylus; species Ctenodactylus gundi. The sequence continues at coordinate 52,596 of PVKB01004029.1, forward strand.
GGGGTCCTCAGCTGTCCCCAGCTAGACTACCACAGTGGAGAGGCCCAGGCAGCTGTTCCTCCATTTCTATTCGTGCGTGCACTCACACACATCTACACACACATACACACACGCACGCACATGCGCACTCTACCACTGGATTGTTCATAAACTCCCTATGTTCACGCATGACTACCATCTGATTGCTGCTTTATGAGAATTATTCTGTCTCTTAAATGTTAAAACGTGTCCATGGGCAAAGAAAGTGCTCCACCCACCCCAAGGCCAGGGAGGAGAAGAGAGAGAAAGACAGACAAACATACAACGGGAGGGAGCCAGGCAGGCAGAGTTGGGCTCAGAGCAGAACGGAGACGGGGAGGCAGCATCTCAGGGACAGGTGCTCCTATGTCCCTTGGCCAAGGGGGGAGCCAGAGAGATGGACACCAGCCAGCACTTTTCTAACTCTTCTCCTTCGCTAGATTCTTTCTCCTCTTTCCCTGTCCATCATTCACAGAGCCGTGGAGTACCCAGCCACCCACCCATGGTGGCATCTGCAGTGAGACACCCTCCTGTACCTCTGGCTGATTTCCCAGGGAGCCTCAGCACCTGGCATAGCCCACAGCCTTCTTGTGGTCTCCATCACCCTCCCAATGGAGCAAGTGCTGTGCTGTGGCAGGGCTGTGCCCAAGAGCTCAGGGTCTTGCCCGGCACGGAGCAGACTGCTGTCAGTTGGGGAGGTCTTATGCCTCCACACTCAAGTGGGCCCGTGCTCAGAAGGACCCGCATTGGCCACTCCTCTGACCATTTCGTGGTGCCAGAAACTAAACCTGGAGTCCTCTCAGTGAGCTACATTCCCAGCCTGATTTTCATTTTTTATTTTGAGACAGGGTCTCAGTCATTTAGTTGCCCAGGCTGGGCTTGAAATTTTGGCCTTCCTGTTTCAGCTTCCCAGAATGCTAGGGTTTGCTTGGAACATTTTGGAACAAGAGTCCCACATTCTTATTCAGCGCCGTATCCCACAGTGACGGAGCTGCCTTGCTGTTCCTGTTAAAGTCCTGGGCTTCTGGGTAGGTCTTGATAGTGACACAAAACAGATTATCACAGTCAAGAGTGTCTCTCTCTTGGTGTGGAGTTTTGAGCACTGAGGTCCTTGACGCTTGGAGTGTGGACCCCCAATAGTGGCGATCTGTGAAGACCCTAGGTTGCCCGGGGCCTTTGCTCCCAGGGATAGAGACCGCATCACACATAAAAAGTGGATGTGTTGAAAGGCCTGTGTCTGCCTTCCATGTGCCTCTAACCTGAACTTCATCTGAAAAAAATGACCTTCTGCAAAGTTCATGTGAACTAATAGATGAAAGATATGTTCTGACCTGCAAAGTGTCGTGGCCATGTGAGCAAGGGCCCCTGTCCCAAAAGCCTAGGCACAGGTGAGGAGGCAGCCCAGATGGTAAGGGGGGTGAGGGGATGGTGCACATGATGGCTGTCACGTGACTGTCCTACAGTTATACGCTCATGAAACATGCTTGGACTTTCTCTGACTTGGGCAGTAGTCTCATGGTGATTAAGGCATGGCACGACTGGATGGGTAAATCAGCTAGATACCTGCACAGGTGCTCCTAGGCTTTCCAAAGCCTCAGTTTCCCAAAGTGTACCTGGGGAGTGGGTATTCCCACTACACCCACCTCCTGGAGTTGGGGGAGAGCCGGAAGCTACTGTGGGTCTAAAGTGCTTTGCAAAGAACCGAGAGTGAAACCTGTACAAGTCAAGGCCTCTCACTTGGCTCCCATAGCCACTCTGAGGGATGGTCTTATCTTCCAGAATGTTCTTCAGGTGAACTGGAAATCCTTAGGCTCTTGGCTTTGCCCCCTTACCGGTCCATGCTGTGAGCTTGAGAATAGCCTGACCTCCTCCTCCGCAGCCCAACAGCCTCGCCTGGTGGAACCCTGGACCCTCTGACATGCCATTGCCACGAGGGGCTTCCTCAAGCAGCGCTCCCGGTGGCCTAATTTGAGAAAACAATGGACCCCATCTATGTTCGTGACCCTCGAGCGACCCTTTTTGGCGCCTTTGTTTGCGGTACAGGGCTGTAATCAGCGGGACTCTAGGGGCTCTGGCCTAATTTGGAGGGACAGGTCTTATCATCACTCTAGATTCGGGTGACCCAACCTGACAGCCCGCTACTGCCTGGGCGGAGAGACCACGTCAGAGGCGGGCTTCTTACCAGCAGCCACCCCGGTGGCCTGAAGGAGGGGGAGGGGAGGGGGCAGCCACAGGGAAGCTCAGGGTGAAGAGGGCTCTGTGGCCAGCTCTCCACTCCCTGGCAAGGGGGCTTCCTGGGGTCTGGAGAGGAGCATGCTGGCGGTTAGCCTGGGGAGTGCAGGGAGGCTGCTGTCCTGGGCGTGTGCTCTCCGCCGCCCACCCACAAGTGTCTGTTGCCTGTTGGTGCCAGTGGCTGGGTGGGGACTTTGGCAGCCTGGCTGCCTGGGACGGGCCCAGCAGGAGCCAAGGGGCTGGCTTTGGGCACTCTACGTGCCAGCCAGGGCCCGGCCACTCCACCTCTGCAGGAAAGGCAAGAGTAGCAGCATTTAGCCTGCCATGGCCTGCAGTCCCTGCGGGACACGTTTGCAGGCTTGGGCTGTGGCGTCCTATTAGGACCTTCTGGGTACCAGTTGGGTGCTAGGCAAGTAGCCAGTGTTGCCCATTTAGTCCCACAGGACCAGGGTCTCCACATGCTGAGCAGGAACCCATTAGAGGTCACACACGTGGTGAGCGGTAGGCTAAGAAGATAGTCGGGGAGTAGCTCCTATGTCTGGAACCCTATCTTGTCCCCAGAGTCCCCCACTTCTCCGTGGCTAGCTACTTTTAGCTTCTGCATTCAGTTCAGTTGTCCTAGAGGTGGTTGCTGAGGAAAGGATTTGGGCTTAAGTGCTGGCTGTGGACTGAACATGTGTGTCCCCCAAATTCATACGTGGCAGCCTTAGCCGCCAAGGTGACGATAAAAGATGGGCCCATGGGAGGTGATTAGGTCATGAGGGTGGGGTTCCATGACGGGGTTAGTGCCCTTAAAAGAAAAAACCCACACAGCGAGCTCTCTCTGGCCTCCTCCCTGTGAAGTCACCACCAGAAGTCCACCCTTGGAGAACCAGGAAGAGCCCTTGACACCCACTGGAGCTTTCCACACCTCAGTCTTGGGCTCCTCACCTCCTAGGGCCAGTGGTCTTCCTGGGCACCTCCTTGTGGAGTTGGCAGAGCACTGCTTGAGGATATTTCAAGCCTCTACTCTACCAGGGCTCAACCAGAGCCCAGCCAAGACAGGCAGTGCACTCTGCCTGGGAAGAGAGGCCACAGTCCTGTGGCAGAAGGCCTGGACTGGGAGGGGAGGGATGGAAAGCAGTGTGTGCCCTCCTCCTTCCTGCCGCTGCCGCCCTAAGCACTGTGGTGCTGGCCTCCACCCCGTGGGGCAGCTCCAGCCTCCTTGCCTGCACATCCCTCTGGCCAGATCCTGTCACCTGTCCTGCCCTTGGGTCCACTCACCCAGGAGTTGCCCTACACCCACATGGGGTTCCCTGTGTGGCGCTGGGACACTCTGATGCTTTTATTTTAAGACTGTTCACCTCTACTCTTCCATTATTCCTTTTTGGCCAATCTGTGCCCATCTTTTCTACTGTAAGATCAACTCCTGTCAGCCTACAATCGTGTCTAATTCACCTTCCCACTCCTGGGGCCCAGCAGAGTTTCTGGTAGACAGAAAGGACTTCTGGCATCCCACCCAATTTGAGGAATAAAAAGATGAAGGAGATGAATAGACAATTCCCATTCTGGGGTATTCTGACAGAGAAGAAAAGCAGTCTTTCAAACATGACTGACTTTGTTAGCAGCACATCTCTGAGCCTGGCCCACATCCCAGTCCTATGCTTGCTGTCTTAGTAACTTTTTCGTCATTGTGACTCAACACCCAACATCCACAAATTTAGGGAAGGAAAAGTTTATTTCAGCTCACAGTTTCAGAAGGTCACAGTCCTCTCAGGGGTGACTGGCAGCAGTGGAAGTACATGGCAGAGGCAAAGATGAAAGCAGATCTTTACAAAATTATAAACAGGAAGCCAAGTCCCATCAAGTCCAATCTCCTATAGCCAGAGAGGAAGGTAGCAGCATATACATCCTTCCAGGTCCCATCCCAGTTATCGGAAAGTATGATGAGCCCCCATTACATGCCTATAATCCAATCTACATGCTTGCAATCCACCCCTCCATACCAGGCCTGAATCTCCCAACAGCACATGGTTCCATTGACAATTCATAACATCCAAATACATGAGAATTTTGGGGGGTATTCCAGATCCAAACCACAATACCTGCCCAGGTAGGTAGAGACCCAGAGGTAATAAAAAGCAGTCCCCATCCCAAAGGCATTCTTGGAGGTGAGTCTGTGCTGTGACCAAATGAGACAGCCCAGAGTTATTCAATGATGTTCAATACAGCCTCATCCAGTTTCATTGAGAGCGTGTTTTCTGGCTTTACCTGAAGGATGATGGGCTAGCCTGAACCCAGGGGCTAGACTGAGCCCTGAATGCATTCTGGGAGCAGAGGAAGTACATCTCCCTCATTTGCCCTCTGGGCCCTTCCATCAGTGCAGCCAGAAGTCACTGGAAGTAGAGTTGACAGAGCCAGAGGTGGCCACGGGTGCAGAAGTAGGGTGGCTGCTGGTGTGGGGCAAGGTGGCTAGGGCGAGTATTTCAGTCCTGGATTCACTTTTCCTGAGACAGCCTTTGTGTTCCTGTGGGTTCCCCTGGTCAGAGCAGGTAAGATGCTGCTGTCAGACTCTAAGGAAGACCCCTGCCCTGCCATGGGGGGCTCCCCTGACAAATCTCTGGGAGTGAGTTAATAGCACAGTGAGCTGGGTGGTTGTACCTGAGTGAGTCAGCACTGGAGCCAAGCTGGGAGATTGGGAAAGAGAAGGCCCCCTGGTACAAGAGGGAAGGAGAGCAACCAACTACACATCATCCCATTGCTCCTGGGCACTAAGTGCTGCGTAGCAAACATCCCCAGTGCAGGCTGAAACAGTGGCCGATACCGTGGAGGTGGGATACCTGGGCCAGCCTGGCTCTGCTCCATAGGTCTGTCTTCCTGGGGCAGGCTGTTGGTGTCAAGCCAAAGACAGGAGAGTCCCCGGGAAGGACGGGCAGCACCAGAGGCCGCCAGGGGCCTAGGCGAGGGTCGGCCCTCTGCCACTCTGCCATGTGCTAGTGTCAGAGTAAGTCACAGCTCTAGTCTCGATTGAGGGTGGAAAGATGACATAGTCCCCAAGAATCGCAGGCACGGATGGGTGGGGATTGCCAGGAGAAGGCAGAAGTTTGGGGAGCTCCTGCCTGCCTGGTCTTGTGAGCTCCCATCTGTACCCAGGCCTGTGTGGCAGGCACAAAGCCCCATGAAAATGCTGTCTTGGTGCCACAACTCAGGCCCTGCACTGGCTGAAGGAAGGACCTGATTCGGGAGGGGCCTCAGTTTCCCCCAAAAGGAGGCTGCCCAGTCAGGAGAGGACCCTGGTGAACAGTCTCTTTTCTTGGGTCTCACCAGGACCTGACTGACAGGCAGACAACTTTGCTCTTCCTTAGAGGTCAGGCACCTGGTGACCACGTGACACTCTGCAGCCTAGTCTTACTCCAAGATGAGTCCAGCCCCTCAGGGGCAGGACTCTGAGGTCTGGCACTCAGTTGCCCCACTTAGATGGTAGGTGGAGGTGCTGTCCAATGGTCTGGCACCTAGAGCCCTCAGCAGTCTGCAGCCCTGGGCAACAATCGAAACTTCAAGAGTCCTCAGGATTGGAGAGTAGCTATTGCGAGGTATGCCGCCGCTGGGCAGGGGCGGGGTTATCTAGGAAGCAGGACTGACCCACGGGCCAACCATCTCCCCACCCCGTGGGTTACCTGTGTTTAGGGAGGGCTCTGCTCCAGCACTGGTGGTGGTCGGGGTGCCCATGGAACAGAGTTGCTGAGAGCAGGGCCTGGGGGTAATCAGGGCCACCTCAGAAGGGCTGCGCATCTGGCTCGGGGTCAGGCTGTCCCTGTCGACTGGTCTGTGAGTGGGTTCCGCTTTCACTCTGCTCCAGGCCCTGCGGCCTGTGCTGTTGGGTCTGCCTCTGAGCAGTGTCAGGTGGGACATACCTGTACCTGCCAGCAGCCTTGCCTCCCCAGCTCGCCTCCACTCTCACCCCTGCAAGGTACAGGCACAAGCGCCCACATCCCTCGTCACCGAGGCAGCGCAGGCATGTGTGAGTGTGTGAGGAAATGAGTAGATGACAGAGGTAGTTGGGGGTTTGCTTTGCCAAGGCTGCAGAGACGTGCCTTCAGAGCGCTCCGTGGTGCGCTCTCACGGACGCAGCTGGCTGGGCACGGGCAAGGCCACTCCTGGACCGTGGCAGGCTTCAGCCTGGTCCCCAGGGCCAGACTCCCCTGGGTCCCTGCCACCCAGTCCCACTTGAGCCTTCCAGCATGTCTGAGTCCTCCTCAACCTGAGAACTGGGTACCAAGGCAGCTGTTTGTTGCTGGCTGCCTCTCATTGCTGAGAAAGCTTGGAATGGCTTTATCCTGGTGGAGAGGAGCCGGCTCCCGAGAAGCGTCAGGGACGCATCCCTTAGCCCGAGGCGTTGGCTGTCCCGGCGTCTGACACAGAGGAAGGCCCTGCTCAGGATGTGGCTCTGGCCTTGGGCACAGCTGAAGGTTTTTTTTGAGAAAAATGTAAGCAGTGGCAACAGAGCACTTAGTTGTCCTGGCCGGGCCAGGGCTTCACCGTTGCCCATGATGAGAGGAGGTTTAGGGCCTCTTTCTTTGCTCTGTCAAGGAGAACAATGACCCAGAGGAGGGAGATTTCCCATTATAAATCACTATGAGCCCACGAAGCCGCTCCCCGCCTGGGCTAAGTGCGCCTACACCGTGGGAGTGGCGGCTGGCTCTGACTCCTACGTGAAAAGGCAGGATATCTCAGGGCCAATGAGAAGGGCCAAGGCCTGCCCACTCAGGGGCACGAGTAGGGGCTCGGAGTCTCCTGTGAGGTCTGGGGCCCGAGAAAAGGCTTGTGCCTGGCTTGGTACTTCCCAGGGTGCTGCTAGGGTAAGGGCCTGCTGATCTTTGTGCTGGCTGTGAGCATAGTTCATAAAGCAAAAAATGAAGAAGCCAGAGAGACAGAGACCTGCCAAGCGTCATGCAGCAGTTTGCTGGTGGCACCAGGCAGGGCCAGGACTCACCCTCTAGGACCCTAATGTGCTCGTCACAGCTACCTACTGAGCCGCTCCTCCAGGGCCATAGCTCCAGAAGTGGGAGCTGCCCCCATGCGTCCTTCTGGTTGGGTCCTCATGTGAGGCCACCATGCCCCTCCCCTCCTAGAGGGAGATCCCTGCTCAGCCTCCTGCTTGTGGCCACACCAACAGGAAGTGGCAGGGCCAGACCTAGACCTGGGCTCCTGGCCCCTGGTGCATGGCAGGGTCTGGGCAGACACTGGGGGTTGGTGGAAGGTCCCTGAGTATGAACAGCACTGTGACTGTGCCCTCCTTGCCATCCTGCTGCATTCAAATTGCCAAAACCTGCAAGCATTCATGCCGAGGAGACAGATGTGGGTGTGCACCTCCAGGATGGGTCAAGTGTGTGTACCACGTAGCTGGTGAGGAGATGCTGGGATTCAGGGCTTTTTGGAGTTCAGCGGTCAGGGGAGGGGTGTGGCTTGCCCCTGGGCAGCACGGCTGCTTCGCCAGGAGATTGGGCTCCGAGAGCTCTGTCCCTACTCCTCTGTTGCATTCCCGTCTCTCATGCACATCAGGACAGAGGCCAGGTCTCCTCTGGTTTTATCACGGGAAATAGTGTCCAGCCTCCTTCTACAACTTCCCTGGGCTCCTATGTGCCACATTGTCGCACCTGCGAACAGAGTTCGTCTCTACGGTTGTCGAGCACAACCGTAAGGAGCCAGCAGCATCAAACCCTGGCACCCGCTCCGTGCAGGACTAGAAACACTGTTATTCCTGCCATAGCTCCCATCGTCCCAGGACGCTTACAGTCCACCCGCTCCCCATCCAGTCTCTGCCTGCCTGCAGCCAGCCCCGGGCCCAGACTGCTTCCAGTGGCCCCAGCTTCACCGCCACTTCACCCTTTATACTGGGGCACTCTAGTTGCCCCAGGGACCCCCTCATCCTCATTTCTGGCCTGAGACTTTTTCCTCCAGGCCTTGGCTGCTATTTTCTCCTGGATTGGGATCCTATCCCGGTTGTTACATGGCCTAGAATGTTCTTCCATTGTCCTTGAGGCTAGTTCTCAGGAGCCCCACAGACATCCCCAGGTAGTTGGGTCTGTTGGGTCAGGAGAGTGCCCCAGTGGAGTTTAATAGGTGGCCCTACCTGGGCCTGCGAAGGCAGATGCCCTGGAAGGGGCACAGACCCTCTGGCTGTGCGTCGTCTCCGGGTGGCTCTCAGGCACACCTGTGGCCACCTGAGGTAAACCGGATCCTTGACCCGGATTTTGTCACTCCTACTGAAATTTCTCTGCTTTCACCGCAAAAGAAAATCTCCTTCCTAACAGAATGAACTCAGCCGGCTTCCTGGGGCCCGCCCCTGCCAGGACACCGTTCTCTCACCTTTATTCCAACAGCTAGTTCCAGAAGGGATCTGGTCAAATGTCAGCACCGCCTCTCAGCAGCTGTAGGACCTTTGGGAGTGCCCTCTTGACTCTGTGCCTCAGTTTCTTCATCTGCAAAGTGCGGGTGACACTGGTGTATTTCTCTCTATGGGGAGGGTTAAAATCGTGTTAGTAGCTTGAGGTCCTGCATCTAGACTTCATGAACACTGGCTACGGTGCTTCCCTTCCCACCCCGTCCCTTCGCTCTTCATCGTCTGTGGCTCCCGCTACTCTCGCTTGTGTCTTTCTGGGCTTCTCCTGCTTGGTGTAAGTCTTGGATGCAGACATGTCCTCTACCCCACCTGCTGCTGTGTGCTCAGCGTGTACCAGAGTGGCCAGGTTGCCGTTGTCACTGGAACACTTGTTGAATGAGTGAATGCACGAACCCCTTGCGAGTACCCCGCACGGTGTGTGTCCTGGGATAACAGGGGTTGTTCTGCCCCTCGATAACCCCATGAAACTGCTCTTGCTGTGGGAAATTCTTTGCCATTCCCGGCTGCTCTCCGTGCCTCCCGACTCCCCTGTTGAGCTCCCCGGTATCTCTTACTGGGATCCTTTTGCCCACTTCTTACCTGACATGTCTGCCCTCACTGTAAAGGCTTCTGCCCTCTTAGGACACTTCTCGTTCTTGGCCACGTCTTCCGCTCAGACTCCTCTTTCTTCTTGGCTTTTGAGAGCAGAGCAGAGGGTGGCTGGGAGTGAGGTCACCAGCGGGTGACTGACTGAGTAGAGACTGAGATCCTCTCTGTCCTGGGCTTTGCATATTCCAGAAGTCCCCTCTTGGGTATGGCAGGGCTCTTACGGGGGATCTCAGAGCCACCTAGAAGACCTTCAAAACTTCATTGAAGGCAGGGTTAGACCCCGGCCTTCCCTTGGTCCTGCCTTGCCACCTCTGAGTCTCATTTTCTCCATGGCATCCTTCCACTTCCAGTTGGCTGGCTTCTTTGGCCAACGGACCGCTGAGTTGGAAAATTGAGCCAGAGGCTGCTGACCTCCTTATTCGTTCTTCACAAGTGCGCTCTTCTCAGGCCAGTTCCCCCGTGGGACGAGCAGCTTTGAATTATGGTTGTTGTTGACACCAGTCCTGGGATCTGGTGGAGAGTACAGGAGGGCTCAAGCTGGGGCTAGCTGCATAGCAGGCCTCTCTTTTGCCCTTTGGTCCCTGGTGAGGACTTACGGGGTGCCTGACATCCAATCCCATTGAGAAGCTCAGGGCAGGAGTCATCTTCTAGTAGAGCTGACACATGGGGCTCCCCTCTTCTTCAGCACATGGTGCTTGACACTGGCTCCACGGTTCCCATACCATCCTGTTCCCAAGCCCTTTCCCTCCCTTCATCCAAGGGCTAAAAAGGTAATAACTCGCCTAAAGGCAGACATCAAACTTGTAGTTTTCTGTTCCTTGGGTTTTCATAAACCATGACAAATACTGATTGTTCTATCTACACATCTTCAGTTGACACTGGGGTTGAGCCTTCTTTGCAGGCAGTGGTCTTTGGAGCTGGTCACACCTCTGATTTCTCTTGTTGGGCTTGGGGTGGGATTACATGTCCCTTCCCCTTTGAGGGTGGTGTTGTGAGACCTGTTTTTGACTGAGGTGTAGGTGGGAGCTGTGTGAATATGTCACAGTTGGATGGATTGTTAAGAGTCAGGATATTCACCCCTTCTGCCATCCCCTGTTCCTGATAGGAGGAACTGTGGTGAGAGGCTGGGGGCATAGCTAAGTGGTTAGAGCACCTGCCTAGCATGCACAAGGCCTGGGATCAATCCCCTGCACCAAAAAAATAAATAAAATAAAATAAAATCAGTAATCAAATCGAAAGAAGGAAAGAAAAGGGAGGCCCATGTTGAGTCAGAGCCTCCAAAATCCTGAGCTCCTATTGGACAAGTAGAAATGCCTGCTGATTGCTGGGACATGGCTTCCAAGAAAGCAGCAAACTTGTCAACCTCTCAAGTTCTGGGCGTTTGCTCCCGCGGCAGAGCCTGGCTTGTTCCTTACATGTCTGTCCGCTGCCTGTGTTTCTTCCTTCTCCATTCATGGCCCTGGTGTTTTCTGTTGACTTGTAGTGCTTTTTCCTAGATTCATTCTCAGAGCTGTATGATGTCAACCCTTCAAATTATGTGATCATTTTGCCATCAGCTGAAAATCGTCTTCTAAAGATGATTAGCCCCTGTATTTAACGACAGAAAGAATGCCGCAGATTCATTGGTTCCAAAATCAAGGAGTCCTTTTTGCTCATAGTTTTTATTTTATTAGTATATATTTATGATACATAATAATTTCAGTCACCGTGGGGACTGGGTCCACACCCTTACTGAATCTTGGTCATTGTGACTTTCTTTCCCTCCTGTGCCTGGCACTCAGGGGCACATATGCCAGCTACAGTAGGTCATACTATTCAGTTTGCTGTCCTATTTCTCCCAGCTCTGTACTATTTTTAAAAATCACTGGATTGGTTGAAAGAAACTATGCCAGTCACTTTTCTGAACCAACGCACCATAGAGCACACTTTCCTGTAACCGACAGATCTTCAAGTAGAATTTGGTGACCAGAGAGGTTGCCGAATCCTGGATGTGCATCTGGGAGAAGACAAGGTGTGGCTTCACTCTGCGTCCCCTGGTTCCTCAGCTGCCGTGGCCAAGGAGGTCTTTGGTGCATTGTTGATGTGTACACTGATGTGTAGGTCATGAGATAACAACAGGAACCTTCCTGAACAGTATGTCTGAGAAGTAGAAACAGGGTTCCTAGTCCACCTGGCCAGGGCTTAGAGGCACACCCCAGACCATACTATGGGAATGGCCAGGGCTGCCCGTGCGCCCCTCCAGAGAACCAACCCTGTTCTCCACGGTAGGGAGGAGGGGACCTGAGCTTCTGAGGGGCCACCTAGGTTCCCTGCTGCTGGGACTTGCCAGACTGTGAGCCTGGACTCTGTATTCCGACGGGTGCCCCAGGTCCCCTGGGGCCAGGCTCGCCCACTGAACCTGCATGGGAGTCACTGTGCACACACTGGGAAGATTAGATCAGAGCTGATGGCAGGGCCCAGGGCCAGGTGAGCTCCCAGCTGGTTCCAACACGCCACCAAGCTTGGGCACCGGGCTCCGAGATGGTGGCTCTGTCACTCGGCCTGATCTGCAAAGGGGCAGGAGGCTTGCAGAGTCTCTCGGACGTGGGGGGATTGCACAGTGAGAGGCTGCTCCAGCTTCCCGAAGGCCAGCCGCCAGACTGCCGAGGGCCCTCTGCCTGGGCCCATCCCCGGCATGGCGCCCACTGTGAGCTCCTGTCCCCAGGGACGCTTCAAGGGAAGGCGTCCTGAGGCATCGCTGTGTTGTTGCAGAATCATTGGTGAGCTCAGAACATCATCAGAAACATCTTTGTAATAAATTCCTTTTCTTTTTTAGAAGCTTTACATCTCCCAGCAGCGTGTTCATTTTATCCTGTGCTCCCTATAAACTGAATGGAAGGGTGTGTTTTTCTTTTCGCGCTGTCTGCCAGGAAACTCAGAGTCCAATTTGCCATGCTGGCCAGCAGAACGCATAGAGGATCCCGTGGCGTGGACTGTGGCTTCTGCTTCACCTTACGTGTCTTTCTGATACTTTCCTCACCTACTGACGCTCATATGGCGTTTCACCTATTTTTTTTGTAAGACCCTCCAAATCTTTTTGTGACAGAGTAGGGACATAGTGCCCCAAATAAGCAAGTAAAAGACCCAGGCTCCTGTTCGCCTGCCTGGTTGCTCCTCACGGAGCTGCGGGCTCCCATCTCGCGGGAGGTTTGCTGGCCTCGGCTCTGCTGCCATTAGCTCACTTCTCCCTGGCTTTTCTGAGCACACAGGATGCTACGAGGTGCCCAGTGGCTGCCTGGGGACCCCCTCACCTCTGTGAGGCCATGGTGTACCAGGTTCCTCTCTGCCCAGGCAGGGCCTGTGGATAGCCTGGGCAGCCCTGGGCATCGTGGGAGCGAGGTGCTATGAAGGTGGCCGGGGACTACCAGCAGTCTCTCGAGGCCAGCTTCCTTGAGGCCAAGCTGGGCCTCCCTGCTAAGGAGCTGTGGGACTCAGGACAACCCATGCACCTTTCCTGTTTAAACAAAACAGGCCGTAAGAATAGGCGCCTTCGTGGGAAGGAATGAAAACTGCTTCCAGCATGGAGACGGCCGCGGAGGCTCCTGCTAGCTCAGCAGGCGGCCGACTGTTACTGCAGGAGTATCCTGGGGGCCGCAGAGCCGGTGCCCTGACTAGGCATAGCCGTGGGCCAGGCGATGGGACCCAGACAGGTTCCGGGCTGGTGCTTCCCGCTGAGCCTGCCTCCCATGTGTCTGGTGGGGGCGTGGCGGACTCTCCTTGCCAGGCACTGAGGCCAAGGGAGGAGCGGACAGTGAGGCCTTTGGGCCTGGGCGGTCAGTATGTGATGTTCTGGGAGCACGAGGTTTGCTGGGGATTTCTGACTCCGCCTTCCCGTGGTACCGAGGACCTCGGGCCCCAGCCTGGACTCCCAGAAGCTGGGGTAGACCTGTGTCCCCTGCCTGGCTGGGGATGGTCGGCCTGGCCCCAGGGTTTTTTAGCTGCCTGCCCGGAGGCTGGCTCCAGAGGCTGTTGCTGTGGAAACCCAGACTGATGTTCTACTAAACAGTTCAATGCTTGCGGTCTGTATGTCGAATGTCCCTGCCTCGGAGGCCAGGACGGTGGCTGGCGGGGGTGGGGTGTGGAGCAGCCCCGGGGAGGGAGTCCCCTGCTGGGGCCCTCACCCTGCCTGGGCCTCTCCTTGGGGAAATGGTGCAAAGACACGGAGATGCTGGGAGAGGAGGAAGGGTGTGTTTGGAAAAAATGTGCTGAGGTCATGAGGTTTGCATCCAAAAGCGCCTCTGTGGGGAAGCTGGGCCAGCGGGTTCCTTACCAGGATGGGAGGCTGCGGTGGTTGTGGGGCCCACAGAGGCCCCCGGAGCCCTTAGTCACATGCAGGCTGCAGGGCCATCTTGTCCTCACTAGTCCCGAAGAGCGCTGTCTCAGGTTGCCTCTCAGAGCCTCAGTTTGCTCATCTGTAAAATGGGAATAGTGCTCCTTGCCCAGCCTGGGGCACAGTGAGACGGGCTGAGCTAGAGGATTCTGAACAGCTGCCCGTCCTCGGAAGCTGGGCATGTTCGTGGTGAGGGGCTGTTAGGAATCTGGGGACAAGGGCCGTACAGCATCCCCAGGTGCAAGGCGTCCAGCTACTTTATAAAGTTGACTTGAACCAGGCTGTGAAGACTTGGGCACCTGCTACATGGCCGGTTACATGGGGCCGCAAGGGAACTCCCATGGGGACCAGGACAATGGTGGGGGGCCCACGACGCTGGCCTGGAAGATCTTTGGCTTCTAACTGACTAACGTGGTCATGGAAGGCTGCAGACCAAGTCCTAACCAGACACCCCAGATCCCACAGCGGACCCATCCGCACCAGTCGGGCCCTGCCCCAGGGTGGCTGGCACAGGTGGCAAAGGGCATATGAGCGGTGACATCTCTTGGAAAACCTTCCAGCAGAGGAAGGGAAGGAGGCTTTTACATGGCATGAAAGCTGTTCTGTACATTTTCCACAAGTCCCGTAGGCAGTGCTGTGCCCCTCCCCTCCCAGGCGCCACCGAAGTCTCTAATTGGTCGCAGCTCCACTCCCTGCAGTCTAGACTCTTTCTCCTGAATGATCCTAAGCCTGGCCACTCCCGCCCAACACCCACCCACCATCGTGCTCTCCCTGGGCCAGATCCTGGGTGAGGTGCCCTTGGGCACCCACACCCACAGAGCATACTCAGTCTCAGTGTGGAGCAAGGTCTGTTCTGATTGGCTGCGACTTTGCAGTTCTTGACCTTCTCAGGGCTGCATGTCCCTCTGCTCCCCCAGTGGGCTGGCCTTCCACGAGGCCCTTTACAAACTCTGCAGCGTCTGTGAATTACCAAGGACCCTGCAGATTCTGACTCAGTAGGCTCGGGACTAGCCTCGGATTCTGCCTCTCCAAACAGCTCCCTAGGCTGTGCCAGCGCTGGGGACCACAGTGGGAATGGCCAGCATGCACATCATAGCAAAATAATGGAACAGAGGTGGCCGGAACTGAAAAGTGGGGGAGGGAGGAGATGGGTCTGGAGCTTAAGTTCTAAGTTTGATTGTATGAAGACAGACAGGGTGTGTTTTCTCATCTCCTACCAAAGAATAGGGCATCTGTAGATAGCTTTCCAGAAACTGACGGGCCTTGGCTCCTTCCGGCATCTCCAGAATCCAGCTGCTGGGAGGGAGAGGACCAGGGGTGAGCACTGCTCCTCTGAACACAGTGCCTCCCTTTGGGTGACATGGGGCGGGCTGAGCCTGCTGAGAGTGAGGTGGAAGCAGGGCAGGAGTTGGGTCCTCCGGTGACTCCTCCTACAGCTCCCTTCTGATTTTCAGGTGATCTGGGGGACGTATCCCTTTGGGATTTTGTTGCAAGTCCATTATTGCTTTGACTGTCGTGTACAAATGACCCTCGGCTCAACCACCATATGTGGTGTTCATGGGCTCGGTGACTCAGGACTGGGACAGGCAGTAGGAAAGAGAGCTTGCTTGTCACATGTCTGGAATTGATACAGGCTCTTGGTCAAGACCTAAGCTGGGCCCTTCAGCTACAGCACCTACAGGTGGCTTCTTCCTGTGCCTGAGGCTTCCTCACAACATGGAGGTTGATTCCAAGGTTAAGAATTGGAGAGGAAGAGCAGAGGTGAAGGAAGGAGCTGCACTCTTTTTATGACCTAGCCTAGAGAATCTCAGAGCTCCACTTCTGCCACCACCTTTCGCCAAGAGTTATGAAGTCCTGCCCTGGTTCATTTTTGAAAAATATAATATGGCACAAATTGCCCTCCAGAGCCCACCATCACAGACACCTCCCTGTACAGAACATTCTAGCCTCTTCCTTTATCTACACTGCAGCCTTTGCCCCTAATTCTTGCCCATCAAAGCCCTGATCCAATCTTCTCTTTAGTTAAAGGTGGTAGTAGTGTTCAGATGTGACTTTCAGAATGTGGCTTCTCCATGCAGCTCTCTGTAAGGATCCCCCTTGATCTATACAATCAGATGCAAGGTACCTGCTCCCACCCCACTATGGTGGACTGTGGGCAGAGGAGGCCTCTGCAGACATTGCAACTCAGAATGTGTGATTATGCCAAGAGCATAGGAGTAACCAGCCCACAATGATGCTTAAATCCAGTGTCCCCTGTTGGGGTCAGTCCCATGGCTGGCAACTGAGTCATGAAAGCTTTTGGTTCTGTCCTCTAGGTTCTTGATTTTGCCTTCTGAGTCAGACTTTCTTTTCCAAAAAAAAAAAAAAAAAAAAAAAAGAAAGAAAGAAATGAAAAAGAAGCCCATGTTGGCCATTGAGTCATGATCCCAGCCTGCTTTCTACCCTTGGAAATTCAGACTTCAAAGGCCTCTAATTTTGTACTAGCTGTTTCTGTTAGTCTAAGTTGGCTGATACAAGGGTTTAAACCCTCTGCCTGCTAGGAGCTCCACCCACAAATCCTAAAGGCAACTTCCTGTCTACCTGGAGCTTCCTGAAAGAGTGCTGTGGAAATTCATTCTTAAAGTGTATAAAGAAGAATATGAGGCATGAACTTACAATTGTTCCAGAGACTTGGCCTTCCAGACAGCACAGAGTGGCACCACGGTGGCTCTCTCTGGTGTCTTAGCCAAGGCTCTCACCATTTAAGTCTGAAATTTGTCTTTCCTCTGAAGCTTCTGCTTCATCTGGGAATGTCAGAGAGGTGGGAGTGAGGAACAGATTGATTTCCACACTCAGGAGGTCTTGGCACCTTTATCCACAACAGTTCTTTCTTTGGCTTGTCCGTGTTCTTTCACTTTTACCACAAGCAGCAAGAAGCTTGCCAGCGCCAACAATTCTGCCCAGAGAGCTGTCTTCTGTGACTTAGTCTGACTCCCCTGTGGGCCAACTTTCCCACTGATAATTGAGAACTTTGGACAAACACTGGAAATACTTGCAGACTTTGAAAAGAAAAAAAATCAGTATTGTTGATTGGAGTCAAAAATTAGAGTGGTGATGGCACAAAAGTGAATTTATTGCTGTTTATGGCTTTGCCTTCAGGGTGGGCTTGCAAGGACATGAGTAGACAGTAAGATACTAAGAGAATCTTCACTACCTTGTGGATAGAAGAAGCAGGGGTTTGAGCCCAGGTAGCCACGGCTCCTGGAGAGTGAAGGAAAAACCAAAAGGGGTGACAGACAGAGGTCTTCAAATTCTGTGTATATGTACCACACACATCTCAGTCAACTTGTGACCACACACACACATGAGACAGGATCAGAAATACATAGCAAAAGCTTAAAGAATGGAACTGTGGTTCAACTATCCCACATAGAAGTTCAGGTAATTGTTAGTTAGAAATAATCTATCAACCAATCAAACAAACATTCTTTAGCAGAATATAATAAAGCCACAGTCAACAAAACGTAATAGCCACAATGTGTAGAACACAACTCAAAATTACTTGGTGCACAAAGTACTAGAAAATGTATTTCATTAATAATCAATAGAGTAACTCACATGTTGAAATGATCATATGAGAAGGTTAAAAGAATGACTTAAACTATGCAGAAGGGTGTAAAGGAAGGTACACCAAAGATGAAGAAAAGAACTAGAAATATCTATAGAGAAGTGTGTGTGTGTGTGTGTTTATGACCAAAAGAGAACATTTTAACTGCAGTATGAAATACTAAAAATTTTCAAATGGGTCAAAATAAGATAGAAAGGAGGAAATTAAGGAATTAAAAATACAGAAGACAAGTAGAAAGCAAATAGCAGCATGATAGACCTAAATCCTGAGTACACTAAACATTACTGGTATAAACATTTTAGTTAGAAGGAAAGGATTATCTGGATAAAATGTAATACTCAACAATGTATCTATAAGAGAAATGTACTTTAACCATAAAGACACTGGCTGAAAATAAATAGGTGGGGAAAGGGCTACCATGCAAGCAGTAAACATGAAAACCCTAGAGTGGCTACATTAATGTCAGAGTAAATCTACTTCAAAACAAAGTGCAGTAATTTTATAATAACAAAAGAACAATTTATCTGGAAGTCGCAGCAATTTTGCATGTGTGTGTATGTGCATAACAGTAGAACCTCAGAATGTCTGAGCTAAGATGGATGGACAGAGTGGAAAGGACAAACAACTCCGCAATCACAGTATTCAACTCCATCTCTTTTTGTAACTGATAGAACTAGACAAAAAGGTGAATCTATAGAAGGCTTGAAGTTGCTTAATGTGCCTAGACTGTGCATTGGTATTTGTAGAAACTGCTTTTTAAAATTACAAAGTAATCATTTTTTTTCTGCTTGAACGTGGCATAACCTCCAAGTGAGGGCATTGGCTGGTGTATAAAATGAGCCTCAGGGAAGCTACTGGAATTCAGAATGATAAGGCAAACAGATCAACACAGTCAAGATAGGCCTGAAATGGACACGTATACATTTAAATACTTGCATTCAGCAAGAAGAAATGGAAAAAATCAATGGCTCAAGATTCCACCACACTAGAGAAGGAAAAGAAAAATCATCCCCAGGTAAGGAATGAGAAGGAAGGACTAGAGTAGGGCATGAAGTAACGCAGGAGAGTGGGAGGGGATAGAGGAGGATGGAAACCCATGAGGCACAAAATACGGAGATGATAGAACCGACAAGGCCAAAAGCTGGTTCTTTGAAAAGATCAATGAAATTGAACAAGAAACAGAAAAGAAAAAATAAAACATTAATCACAAGGACTGAGAATGAAATGAAGGGCCATCGTTACGGATGCCACAGAATTAAAGAGGTGATATTATCAACAACTTTAGGCCAAAAAGTTTGACAACTGTGACAGAACTGAACATTTTCTCCAAAAAATAGTAAGTTGTCAAAAGTGACACAAGAAAAAAAATAGAAAATCTGAAGTGTCCCGAATTCAATTTCTGAAAAATTGAATTTATTTCCAAAACCTAATTAGGTCTTACGGCTGTTGCTGATGAATAGTCACCACCGTCCTGGTTTACAACAGCACGGATTCATTCTCTTCCACTTCTAGAGACCAGGAGTGTGAGATCACGGCACCAGCAGGGCCGTGTTCCTCCAGAGGCCGCACGGAAGAGTCTTTCTTTTTCACTTTCAGCTGTCAGGGTCATTTTGACCCAGGGCCCTTTCCCACGTCACTCTGATCTCTGGCTTCAGTCATTACATCTCCTCTCCTTGTTGACTCTGATCCCCCTTGTCCCTGTCAATTACATTGTACTCACCTGGCTAATCCAAGATTATCTTATCACAAGATCCTTAGGCACATCTGCAGTCCCTTTTGCCACATAAGGTCACAGACTGACACTTTGTAGGGATTTGGGTAAATCATTAATGTGCATATCGATGAAATAAGGCAGTATTTTACAGTGCTCATTGATTTTGTTCATCATGAACCTGATGCATCTTATACCACAGTGTCTGGGATCTTAGTCGGGAGAGGCCCAAGAAGGTGCTGGAACCAGCTCAAATGTACTCGCTAGAATGTCTGGCAGGTTTCTTGGGCTCTTGGCAGAGGTTTCACCCACACACAGCCTCCTATGTGGCTTGGAACTCCTTTCAATATAGTGGATGGTGTTGTGATTTGTATATGAAATGTCCCCTGAGAGTCTAATATATTTGGATGTTGTGGCTTATCCATGGAACCCTGTGCTGTTAGGAGTTACACCTGGTCAGGAGGGGTGGATTGTGGGCATGAGGTGAATTATAGGTGTGAGGTAGACTATGGATTACAAGTATGTGGTGGATTGGGGATGTGCAGTAGATTACAGGCATGGGCACACACTACTGGGTCTGTAATCCAGAAGGGCAGACCACCAGGTCTAAACCCAGAAGGGGCCAAACACTAAGGTTTAACCCAGAAGGGGCGATCACTAGGAGATGAGCTGGAAAGGTATACACAGGCTCCACCCGTCCTCCCAGACTTGACTTTCTGCTGGTGATGCCATGCAGAACTTCCCTGCCATGTGCTTAACTGTCTGCTGCCCATGAGTAGGCTTAGACTTTCTGAAACTGTGAACCAAAATAATTTTTTTCTCTCCTAACCTCTTCTAAATTGTGGGTGTCAGTATCCTGTCAACAAAAAAAGTAACCAAGTCAGACAGGTACCAAAGGAGGTGGCCTAACACAGAGACCCAGGAGGAAGTTGGTTCCCAGCTTTGGAAGTCAAGCAGCATCTCAACTGCCCTGTTCAGTTTGTCGTGCTGGTCACCAAGACCCACCCAGTTTCATGGGAGGGAAAAACAGACTCTTTTTGTGATGAGGAGTGGAGGGGCACACAGGTCTGGGGGGATAGCCGTGGACATATTTGGGGAATGTGGTCTGCCAGAGCCACTAAGTGGGCCAAGATGGGGGGAATTTTGCCTGTACTATAAAGGAATACATTGGGATTCCTCACATCCCACATCCAGCCCTTTCCTCAGGACACTTCTGTGTGCAGACACGGAGTCAGCCTTTTGCAGATGTGAAGTGCGCTGAGCTGCTGCCGTCTTGTTCCAGACTAAGACTGAAACCACAACTGAAGCAAGACAGAGCTGGGACCCCGGAAATAGATATGAGACTCTGATCACACCAGTTCTGCTGCTTATAGCCCTGGACTCCCCATTACAAGAATTATACAAGCTAGTTCCAGGAAGAGTGTAGGGTACCTGGATCTGTCAAGGCTCTTATTCTGATGTCGTATTTCCCCATTTTGTCTCTGAGGATATCAATGCGCAGAGAGGGCAGCTCAGTGCTCCGACACTTCTGCATGCATAAAGATCCCTTGGATATCGCCCTAGAATATAGGTTCTGAGTCAGTATGCCTGCAGGTGTGGGACCTACAGCCCTGTGTCTCCAACATGCTCTGTCGCATAGATGCTGCTGGCCAAGAGCCAGACACTGAGTAGACAGAGTCTAGAATGTGCCAAGGATAAATAGCAGTGCGTGGCGGAGGCTGGCTGCGCATGATGGTCTTCCGGACTTCGAGCTGGTTTTCTCTCCATGACTCTCTTGAAATGTCCTGCAGCCAAACTGCTCTTCTTCTGTTGTTTGTTGGAATATGAGATCTAAGGACACAGTGCATATTTCAGTCCCCCATAGTGTGATCCAGGACCTGCTTCCTGGTACCAAAGGAGCCCTGGCAACACATCAAGCCCTTGTGAGACCGTGTGCCCTTAATGCTTTGACGCCTTGTTTTATTGTATGCTCCGTTCAGGCCTGCTGGGGAGTCAGTCTCTACTTCTCTGCCAGGTGGGGAAGGTGCTTTGTAAAAATGCAGACTTTCAGGCCCCATACAGCAGGAGAAGGGCCAAGGAACTCAGACTTCTTACAGCAATCTTATAGATTTCTTATGCTCAGACGAATTTAAGGAGTTCTGGGGCCATGGAAATGTCATCTATTTTGGCCTAGGACATACCATTTTATGTAATAAATGGGTGATCCAATTATTCTATGTTACAGTATAGGAAACTGAGGCAGAAGAGCGATTCCCTGATTCCTGCCAGGCCTGGGCTGGAGTTGGGACTCAGGGACCATCTGGCATGGTCTGGCTTCTTTACAAGTCTCCAGAGATAGAAAAAAGGACCAGTGTCCCAAACTCCTGGCCTGGTTAACAGGGCCAGTGTCCCGCTGATGTAACACAGGCCTAGATCAGCACAGAGAGCCATGGTTGATTTTGTACCAGGCACTGGTATAAATAAATGAAACTCCTGACTCTTGCTTGTCACTCAAGGCCACTGTATCTAAAGAGAAGAGGTGGTGGGTCTGAAGGATCCCCTCCCACCTGGAACTCATGGGCCATTTACCGTGACAGAGCTAGAATGTGGGCAAGATGTCTGAGGCCTGGCTCACAGGAAATGGCTTACTTTGTTCCCTAGTGAAACATATGTGTGTGTGAGGCCTTATTAATGACCAAAGATCTCCGCTGGGTCTGATGGTACAGTCCTATAATCCTAGTGTCCTTGGAGGCTGAGGCTGAGCATCTCAAGTTTGAGCCCAGCCTGAGCAGTTTAGTGACTTGGGAAGTCCCTATCTCAAAATCAAAAACAAAAATGGGCTGTAAATTTAGTGCAGTGTACAGGCATTGGGATCCTGCCCCTGCACTCCCCCTACATCTCCCCAAAAGATCTTGACCTTGACTAGCTCAAGCAATCTGTTCAGTTTTGCTTTTTCTGCTGGAAAAATGCAGAGGTGGGGTCTTGAACTTCTGGGGGTTGGGGGAGTCAACTTATCGGCCTCCACACCAGTGCTGTCTGGAGATGCCAGTGGACAGGGTCCCTAAGAATGCCCATCTGGCTGGCCAGAGAGTGACCTAAGCCACAGAGCTGGCCCCTCCTTGGACTTAGGTTGAGTGGCTCCTTCTCCATACCTTGCCTTCTGTGCTGTGCCTGAAGTTGAGACATGGCAGACACATCCTGCTCTGGGGACTCTGTGAAGGGGCCTCATCATCTGATTCTGGATGAGCCAGGATCCAAACCTGGACAAGGCATGACTTTCACATGGAGCTCCTTTAAGCCAGGCCTGGGCTGGCTACATGAGTCTTGCCTGGAAGCCAGTGGAGACCCAGGCTCAGACCAGCTGTGCCTCTCTGTGAACAGTGTGCCCAGGAGATTCGGGCTGGAGAAGGCTGTGCTCACCATTGAGGTCAAAGCACTGCACAGTGCCAGCGGTGTTGAGGTTTGTGTCTTGTAGGGCTGCAGCATCATGAGACCAGAAGCTGTGTTATTCTGGATCCCAGCTCACTCACCAGGTCAGGGATCTTGAGACTGGGGCAGCTGAAGCCTCTCTGCTCTTTCTGTGAAAAACTGCTGATAAACCCAGGGTGCTTGGACTGCAAAGAACACAGTTAGCTTCTCAAAGGTCTGCCTTTTTTAAAGGCCTCTAGCAGAACAATTTGCCTAATGTCCCCTGGTTCAACTTTGGTTTTTCAGGTTAGCAGTTGCTTCAGCCCAGTGGCAGAGACTTTCACCCCGGGTGAGACTGAGTTATGTAGGGATGCAGATATGCATGCATAGGTATGTGTGCCTCTGTGTAATGTATGCACATGGGTATGTGCACACCTGCTTGTGGCTTAAATCTAGAAATCTCTCCAAAAGCCTCATCCACTTGGATAATGGAAGGTGATTCAGTCATGGGGGTTAGCCCATTGATTTTGTGTGCTGTAAGAGGTGGGGCCTGCTTGAAAGGGGCAGAACCCCGAGCCTGACTTGTAAGGAAACAGGATAGTTTTGCCCTCCCTCACTCTCTCAGCTTCCTGCCCACCATGGACTGAACAGCTTTTCTCCTGTTAGACCTCTGCCAACTTCTTCCACCATTTCTGACTGCCTGCAAGTGGACTGAGACCTGAAACTGAGCTAAGATAGACCTTTCTTCCCTTAACTCATGGGTGTCAGAGATTGTGACCCAGCAATGAAAATGTAGCTATGTATGCATGAGAGGTTGTGTGAATGTCTGTGGGTTTAAGTGTGAATATGCATGAATGAGCACGTCTCCATGTGTACATGTGTGTTCAGGTGTGTGTGTGTGTGTGTGTGTGTGTGTGTGTGTGTGTGTGTGTGTATGCATGTGTGCAGATGAGTGTAGCTTTGGAAGGATTGTCAGGGAAGTCAGGCAGGTATTGAGAGCCCCATCCATCTGGTCATGAGTCTCCAGGAAGGGGACATTTGTTCACCAAGAAGATGCCTGGGTGACTTCTGGTCAAGATGATGGCCAAGTAACAGAGCTACACAATGTCCCCTAAAGGTATCACCTTAAAAGTTCAGATTATAATTAAGAATTGTCTGCTCAACTTAGCCAGGAGAGGAAGGAGCACCCTAACAATTGAAAGGAGGCCACGGGAAGATCAGAAATCCTGAAGACACATCAGCAGTGGAGGAAAACAGCAGCCCAGGAAGCAGCCCCAGGCTGACTGGGAGTGGTCCCAAGCCACTGGCATCCTCAGATGGAACCTCTGACCAAAGTAAGCATGGATCTGGGAGAAGTGGGAACTGACAGCAGCTGGCAGCCCCAGCCTCCAAAAAACAAGCCTGTAGGTAGTGCATACTGCAGACATAATGCAAGCTTCCCCTAGAAAAGGCCTCCTGGAGCCTAGACCAGAAGCAGAGCTCTGCAACCGTGGCAAGTACTGAGGTAGGCAGGAACCATTGAGACAAAAGAAAAAGAGCCCAAGATGGAACTGTTTAGAGTAAAAGCAGACTCAGAAGAGCACACAAACATTTTGGGCGTCACTCTTAACCAATCCCTAGAAAGAAACTGGCACAAGAGATAGTTGCTGGGAGGAAAGAAAGGCTTGGGTGTAGTGGGAGCACCTCTGAGGATGGAGAGCTCCTCCCTTGGGGGAAGAAAGCCAAGACAGGTGGGAGAGCTTTGCTGAGGGGACTGGGTGTGATCAAGATACCTCTGGGCCATCAGGCTACTAGATCCTCCCTCATTGCCTACTCCCAGCAGAGAATCAGTGGGTGTTCGGCTGCCCCCACCCCCAAAACACCCTCATATTCGTTCAAAGAAACCTCTCAGCTAGGCCTTTAAAGTGAAGTCCTTCAACAACAGAAACATGGGAAGAAGACAAGGTAAAAGGACACTCACAGACATGCCTCAGTCCCCAGAAACTAGTGTCATGGGCCCCGAAATAGTGGAACTCATAGGGAAGGAAGTCAGAAAGCAAATAAAGGAGTCGAACAACCAGTTCAAACAAGATATTCTCAAAGAAATGCAAGCATTGATCAATGAGCTTAAGGAGGAACTTACTAATCAAATAGTGGTCCTCGTGGAGAGAAAGCTCACTGAGCGTATAGTTCCATAAATAAAAAGTTGGCTGAGGTAAATAACACAATGCAAGACATGAAGGAACATTTTGATAGCCATGTGGAAATGTTGAAAAAGAGATCTAGCTAAAATTTAGGATATGAAAAATACATTTGAAAGCAGAGGAAGTTGACTTGAACATTGTGAGGACAGAATTTCAGACCTTGAACACGAGACTGAGGAAACAATTGCTATAATTAGGAACAACTCCAAATTAGACTTGAGCAAAGTAGCTGAATACAACAGTTGATGAATGATTCAGAGAGAATCAATCTCAGAGTTATGGGTGTGGGAGAAAGAGCAGAAGACAGCACTGAAGGTATAAAGAATTTATTCACTGAAATCATGTAACAAAATTTCCCAAATGTAGGAAAAGAAATTAATTTTCAGGTCAAAAAGTTTATAAAACACCAAATAAGCTCAACCAGCAATGAGACTCACCACAACACATCCTAATCAAAACCTCAGAAATACAACATAAAGAAGAATATTAAAAGCAGTGAGAGAAAAACAGATAATATTCTACCAAAGCAAATCCATTCAAATGACTTCATATTTTTCAGTGCAAAGTTTAAAGGCCAGAAGAACCTGGAGTAAAATCTTTCAAACTTTAAAAGACAGTAAATGTCAAACCAGGTTGTTGTATCCAGCAAAATTATCCCTGAAGATTGAAGGGGAAGTAAACATTTTTTCATAACCAAGAATTCCTAAAGAAATATGCAACCACTAGCCCAGCATTGCAGAAAATACTTGAAGGAATCTTTGAGAGAGACATAGAAACAAGCAGGACCAAAGAACGTGGAGGAAAGGAAACATCTAAAGAGAAAGTATAACAAAAAAAAGAGACATCAATCACTTAATTGATACCCCACTAAAACAGTGCCAGCTTTCTCATAAAATCTGTGTAACTTCCCCCATAATTGTTACTTTTAGTAGTATGTTAGTTTTCAAAACATAATAATTATATTCAACAGGGGGAATTGGTGTAAAATCTTGATCTGAAAATTTTTTGATATATATGATGTGTATAGATATTTAGCTGGGGTGGGGTGGCAGAAGGCAGTGGTTTTGATTTGGGATATTCGTAGCTCTAAAAACAGTAAGAGTTGATAAATAAATAGTTCTTGGGGTGTTTCCTCTGAAGATTTCATTATGTGGTAAAGATAAAAGATCACATAACCCTAGCTAAGAACTCAGTTGGCTATTGGTTCAACCTGTGGCTCTTGAATTTTATGTCTCAATTTCATGCTCTATAGCTAAATTTGTAATAATGATCTTAGTCATTTCTTCCTGCTTCTCTTTGGGAAAGAACTCTTACAAATTCTGAAATAACTAAGTATGCTGTTGTATCTATTGCATTATGTGTGATATACTTTTGAGATATAGACTTAAGTTCATTTAATATAGTGATTCATTTGTTTGTTTTTTGATGTAAGTTTAACCTAAGAAATCTGATTGATGTAATGATAACCTGAATGTCTTTTGTATAGTAGCACAATTGATAATAACCAAATCTTGGAAGAAGCCAATATGCCAGAGTACAGATAACTGGATAAAGGAGATATAGTATATATGCACAGTGGAGTATTACTCTGTCATTAACAATGTCACATTTGAGTCATTTTCAGGAAAATGGATGCACCTTGAGACCATGATGTTCAGAGAAATGAATCAGGCCCATAAAGTTAAATATTTCTCATGGTTTCTCTAATATGAGAAACCCAAACCATAAAAAAAGTAAGAGACATGGAATAGAGAGAAATGGTGGGAAGGAGAAAGGAAGATGATACTTTAAAAAGTGGGGGTGATAGTGGGAGTTAGGGGGAGGGGTGAGTTGTGGGAAGACCAGAGAGAGGGGAAAGAATAGTGATTTTTGATGCAATATATATGTGCACAAAATATTCAGGTTCAGTGTAAATATTATGTATTACACACATGCACGCATGTGCACACACACATATGGGAAAAAAAGAAGATGCTGGGGTCAAATGACTTTCAGGTCCCATGAAACTTAGAGTGTGATTCTGTGACTTGGATGGCATAGGCTAGTCCCTTGCATACAAAGACTGGGAGGATTCTTGGGTTGGTTCCTTGCTCAAGTATCAGTACCCATGGTGTGGGCACACATCAGGCTAAGCTCACCTGCTATGGTTTGAATATGAAGTGTCCCCAAAAGCCTCACGTGTGGATGTAATGGGATAACTGTGGAACTGTATGTTATTGGGAGGTAGGGCCTGCCTGGAAGGGTCAGATGCTTGGGGTTGAACCTGGAGAGATTGTGTCAATTTGTTGAGATTTGGGGAGGTGCTCAGGGCAGACTCACAGATGTATGTTGTTGACTTGTGGGCCAGGAATTAAGGGAGGGGAAGCCACCCTGGGTGTGGGGGGCCCAACTAGCAGCTTGAATTGAATAAAGGAAGGAAGAAGAAATATTGTTACAGCTTCTTCCAGGGAAAGCTCCAGCCTTGCCTAGGACTTCTGCTTTACTTGGTTTCTCCCTGCGATGCTCTGAGGCTGAGTGGCTCATGAGCAGCTCTCCTCTGCCATGTGCTTCCACTGTTGCTGGCTGCCCGTGACCTCTCTGAAACTGTGAGCCAAGTAAGTCTTTCCTCCCTTAGATTGTGGGTGTGGGGTATTTTATCCCAGCAATGAGTAAGTAATTAAGACAGAAATTGGTACCAGAAGTGGGATTGTTGTTATTTTATCTGACCATCTAGATTGGAAGGTTTTGGAACTGGTTTGTGGGAGGAGTTTGGGAAGGTTTGAAGATACTGGCCTTAGAATGCTGTAAATTGAGCTTGATGGGAGATACTGGTCAGAGCTCAGAAGGCCAGAATGCTGACAGAAGTGTAGATTTTAAAGGCCAAGAAGTTTCAGATGGGAAGGAGGAGTTTATTGGCAATTGGTCCAAAAATTATGCATGCTACTCTCTGGCAAAAAAGTGTGTTGGCATTTTGCCCTTGTCCAGAGATTTTGACTAAAAATGAGATTGAGAGCAGTGGACTACTTAATCTGGTGGAGAAAATCTCAAAGCAGCCCAATGTTCAGGCTGTCACATGAGTACTGCTTGCAGCTTTTAACCAGCTCTATGCTACAAAGCCAAGAAACATGGTAGAGAAAAAGATGTGGAAAGTTTGCAGCTTTGCAAGACTGGAAGGGGCTGCAAAGCTGGGACAAAAGAGCACAGGGTTGTTAAAGGGATTAACATTAAAAAGAAGTGAAGTACTTGGAATCAGGACTATAAAAAAGATGCCTTGAGGGTATCTCAGGCGCCAATAAGATATCATCCTTTACCAATTAAAGGAAGCAAAGGCAAAAGACCTTGGTCTGAGAAGAGTATCCCAAGGCATCTTGTAGGGCCAAAGAGAGAAATGTTTGCCAGAATCCAGCTGCCTGGAGTTCAGCTATCCAGGCACTTGGAGGCTGCTACAGCCAAAGGCCAGGATGGCCAGACTACTGGTACAGCTAGTGGCAGACCTTGGCATCATCCGTATGCTGCTGGCTTCACAGGCATGCCAAATGCAAGAGTTGTGGGATCATGGAAGCTTCCACCCAGATTTCAGAGGAAGGCCTTGGAGGCCAGGCAGTGTGTCCCTGGGAGGGCAGTGGATAATGTTGTGAAGAAAAAGCTTAACATGCTGTGGAAACCCCAGAAATTTGGAGAGGCCATAAATGTGTATCATCAGCTGTGGAAAGCCATAGGCCACAAGCAGAGTTGACCCAAAGGAGAGAAAAAGGAGTCTGCACCTGAAGGCAGTGCTGTAGGGACAGGCCCACCCAAGCCCTTGGAAGCTCCCGGCTAGCCACAGCTTACCCAAAGCAGGGACAGAAAGCTACAGGATGTCACCTTTGCCCTTCTGTATTTAGAACTTGTTTTGGTCCAATTGCTGTCTGTCTTCCTACTCCTCTCTTTTGGAATGGGAATATTTATCCCATGTCATTGTATACTGGAAGGATTTAACTTTTGATTTTCACAGGAGCTCACAGTTAAGAGTTTTCCTTGCGTCTCAGAGGAGACTGTGGACGTGGACTTTCTTAGCAGTTGTGGAACTGTTAGGACTTTTGCAATGTTTAGAAAAGGACTAAATGCATTTTGCATAAGAAGGTGGATGTGAGTCTCTTGGGGGACAGAGATGGAATGCTAGGGCTTGGATCTGTAGTGTCCCACAGAAGCCTCTTATATTTGGATGTAGTGGGATAGCTGTTTATTGGGAGGTAAAGCCTGGCTGGAAGGGGCATATGCTTGGATTTGATCTGAGATGTTGTGTTCGTTTGTTGAGACTGTGGGGTCAGGGGAGCCCAGAGCAGAGCTTTCAGGTGTGTGTTAGAGCAGAGCTTTCAGGTGTGTGTTATTGACTTGTGGGTCAGGAAGTGAGGTGGGCGCCCCCCTGGGTTTGGGCGGGGGCTGGGACCAGCAGCTTGAATTGAGTAGAGAAAAGAAGAAGAAACGTTGCTACAGCTTCTTCCAGGGAAGGCTCTGGTCTAGCCTGAGTCTCCTGCTTCACTTGGCTCTGTCTGAAATGCCATGAGCAGCTCTCCAACCCCTGCTATGTGCTTCCCCCATTGCCAGCTGCCCTGAACAGACTGTGTGAGACCTTCTGAAACTGTGAGCTAAATAAATCTTTCCTCCCTTAAACTGTGGGTGTTCTAAGTATTTTATCTCAGCAACAAATAAGTAACTAAGACATTGCCTCAAAGGTGTTTTCAGATGAGTAGAATATTTTCCTCAGTGGACTTTGGTGGGCACGTAACCCTCAATAATGTGGTGGGCTCATCTAGTCAGAGGAGGGCCTAAAGGGAAAGACTGAAGTCCCCTTGAGGAAGTGGATCTATGAGCAGACAACTTCAGAGCCTGCTGCAGCCTTCGTTCCTTCCTGAGCTCATGCAGTCCTGCAGGTTTTGGACCTGCAGCCTCCAGGATTGAGTCAGCCAAATCCTTAAGGCCAGACTCTCTCTCTTTACACACACACAGGCTTCCATTTGTTGTTTCTCTGGATAACTCTGACTAACCCAGCCCTCTTCAGAGTCTTCCAGGGTCTGCTGACCCCACTGGCAATGCAAAGTCACCTTTGGAGCTGGCTTCCAGGTTCCAGGCTGCTGTGCAGAGGACTCAGTGGGTGCCTGGATCAGAGGATGGATACAGACTTGATCCAAGTTCAGCCTAAGAGACCATTCTTCCTGAGTCCTTTGGGTGAGCCAGATCCAGGGACAGAAAGAAAGGTAAGCAGGTACGCATGGACAGAGTTTGTCCAAGGGCTCCCAGGACACGAGTCGTATCCATCAGGAGAGCTGCCCAGGACAAGGAACTGTGCCCAAAGCCTCTGTTGCTTTGGCATGGCTTCACTTTGGTTAATTTGGAGGAGTCTTAATGAGTGCCTTCGACTTCTCATTCACGGCCATAGTGTGCAGGGCTGCACGTGGACACAGATAGGAGGAAGCCACACCACAGCATTGTGAGCAGATGGAATGGGAATTGCCTTGAGTCTCAGAGGAGACTTTGGGCTTGGACTCTTTTTTTTAGCAGTTCTGGAACTGTTTCTCTAGGCAGGGCTGGTGGCTCAGGGCTGGAGAGGGTGCTCCCCGGGCCACCACTGTTCCAGTTTCCTTCTTTGCACGTGCATTTTGCCCTCAGGGTTGAAAGATGGCTGCTGTGCTTCAAGCTTCCTACAGGAAGAGAAACAGGAATGAGTAAGAGGCAACACGAGATCCTTGCCCGGGAACCCTGCTGCTCTTACGGTGCTGTAGCCAAAATTAGCTTTGTGGCCACCACTTCTGTTGCCAGGGAAGCTGGGAAATACAATGGATGTTGACCAACATCTGTGTTCGGCAGGAGACAGAGGGCATTGAGTAGGTGATTAGTAATTTCTAGCTCAGTTTCTCACGGACCTTTTATTAGATAATCAGGAAATAGTGCCATTGACCATTGTACTGGTCAGCTTTCCAATATCGTAGCAAAATGTACACGATAATGTATAAAGTGAAAAGGTACATTTGGGCTCATAGTTTTGGAGGTCCCAGTTCATGGTTGATTGGATCCATTGCCTTTGGGCCTGTGGCAAGGCAGTGCATCACAGCAGAAGTGTGTGGTGAAGCAAAACTTTTCACCTCATCACCAGGAAGCAGAAGATTGGAAAGAGGCCAGGGGCCTGTGATCTTCTCCAGGACATGCTGTTGATGTCCTGCTGTCCCCCCACCAGGCCCCACCTCTTAAGCTGTATCGCCATGCTGCTGTGCCTCCTCCGCCAGCTAACCATGGTCAGTCAACTGAGAACTGTGAGCTAAGATAAACTTTTCTTCCTTCAAGTTGTAGGTGTTGGGCTTTGTGACCCAGACATAAGAACGTACCCTTGGGATTGTCTGAGTCCAGAGACCCTGCACTCAGACCGACAGGGTTGCGTGGCGCCTCTCCCAGCCATGTGCACCCCTCATGGCCCTTCTGGATTTGTCTGCTCAGCAGCTGTCAAAGGAGGAGATAAAATGCCACACATGAAGCTCTGGCTCCTGGTGAGCGTTGCACACGCACATGTGGGGCCTGCCGTTGCTGCTGCTCTGGGCTGGGCTTGCAGAAGGGCTGCCTGGGCCTCCCTGGGGAGCGGTTCCCGGGTCAGGAGGCGCATCGACAGTGAAGGCAAGGACAGCTGTGTGTCACCTAATTCCTGAGCCACTATGGGGGCATTATCTGCAAAGCTGTTCACTGTTCAGGAAACAGGCCCCCGTTCCACTGTGAGGTGCTGTGGCAGAGGATTTACTTCCGTGAGGTTTGTTTCTGCAAAACAGCATGGTTAGAACAACTTGATGCTTCTCGGCACCCTTCCTCTGCCTTCCCTTCTTCCTCCTGGCTTCCCTTCCTCCCCCCCCCCCCACCTCTACCCCTATCCAACCATCCCTGCACCTGTCCCTCACCTACCTGCCCACCAGTCTTTGCTCCCTTTCACCCACCTTGTATCCTTGTATCCCTTTCTCCCTTTTTTTCATCTGTACACACATTCACATATCCACCCACCCAACTACCTGCCTGCCTGCATCTGTCTTTCCATCCTTTCTCTTACCCTCCCTCCCTTCCTTCCTTCCTTCCTTCCTTCCTTCCTTCCTCTTTCTTCATTCCCTCCCTCCATAGCTCCCGATGGCCCAGACCCCTGTTGAACTGGAAGCATTGGCACTCTGGCCCCACCCAGCCAGCGTGGGGAAGAGGACAGGCACATCACCCCTTGGCCATTTGGAGAGATGATACCGCTCCGGCATCAGCATCCTCTCACAGAGGAGGCCACCTGGCCCCATCAGAGGGCTGATGGAGACCTTCCAGGCCCAAGTTCTCCCCAAGTAACCTACAGTGATGTTACTTCTGCTGCCAAGTTCTACCTCATTTCCTGACACAGCGACAACAGCGTCCAGCCTCAAGCCAGCTCATCCCATCCGCTCCATCACAGAGGGGCTGTGGGCTCCAGGCATGGACTGGTCTTGCAGGAAATCACCTATTGTGGCAAAAATCTGCCTGGGAGGCATGTGCGAGGTTGCAGGATGCAACGGGCCTGGAGATAGGGTACACAGAGCAGAGCGGCTGTGGGGCCTCTGGCCGGCAGGCTCCCTTCTGAGCGATGTTTCCGGCTGTGGTTTTGATCTCGCAGTCTGGACTGCTCAGCAGCCCTGCTGGAGCCCAAGTGAAAGTTCTCTAGTCCCCTAGCCAGACCTGGACTTGCTGAGACACTCCCACAGGACTAATACGCCCTGAGGGGCTTAGCTTGGGGCCAGCCCAGGAAATGGGGGTCGGGGAGGAGGGCTGGCTAGCTGCCAACAGTCCCTGTCCTCACCTGCCCATCCGCCCCCAGCAGGGCTAAGCACTGTCCACCCTGAATCTTGGAGTGAAAGAAAATAAATAAGTAAGACACAAAAGGATCTTATCAGATGCCAAAACTTAAGATAACACGGGAGGAAGTTTATTTTGATGAGGAAACCCCTAAATGTTGTTGAAACGATGCTTGGAATGGCTAATTAGCGCTTGGGGGCTCTGCAGGAAGCACGCTCTCTGGCAGCAGGGGCCTCGGGCCAGGTTTCCCCTGCACTCCGCGCTTATCTGCAGGAACCGCTCTAGCTTCTGAATCCGGACAGCAGGCCCATGACTCACACCGGGCAGCCGGACAAGCCTTCTCGGTGGGGACACAGCAGCAGCTTTAGGGACAGCCTTCCCAGGGCGGTGGCCACAGTCTCCTGGAGCGGTAAGAGAATGTTCCCACCTCAGTGTTCCTGGAGTGGCCCCAACACACCCACTGGACCTGCCGTGACTCAGGCTCCAAATATGTGCACCGTTTGTTCAACGAGGAGGCAGGAGCATGAGGGTCCCAGGGCCATGTGACACTTGGCCTTGGCCTGACCATGCCATGTGGCCAGTCAGAGCTTCTAGCTAATCGTCTGCCTCAGAAAAGAACGTTTTCCTGCAGGGTCCCTGGACTGGAGCCCTGAGGAAGAAAGGACTATTTTTGGAAGCAAGCCTTGGGAGGAAGGGCTCGGATGACCCCGGCCCCTCTGGCTCTCCAGCCCCTGTAGGAAGAGTCATCGGAAGCTCCGGACTTACAGGCGTGCAGAATGCTGCCTGGTCCTGCTTCTGCTGGCAGGCGCGGCTGAGGACAGAGGCTCCAGCAGGGGAGACCACACAGTCCATCTGGCAGTCACCTTGGAGGCAGCTATGCGGCCCCTAGACTTTGGGGCATTTCCTCTGCTGCCCGTCCAGGACACGTGAAGGCTGTGGCACTGGGAGCCTTGTGCTGGATCACAGGAGACGCCCTCTGCTTCCGTCAAGACACAAGCATAAAGTGGTCTGGGGACAGCTCTTTCTCAGTGTTAGTAGTGACCACTGAGGCCTTTCTAAGCCCACGAAGGCGAGCAGGGGTGGCCAGCCTGCCCTGTCTGTGTTCAGCCCGTCTCTCTGCTATCTAATATTGAGTGTCTACACTAAGGGTCAGAGCTGGATGCGTGTTGGCCAACTACATAAGATTACATTTTGGGGGTGCGTTTTCTTTTTTTGAAAAGTTGTAGCTCTGATACGTTCCCTGGCCGTTAGTTTTCCATGCATCCCTTTCCTCTCCCCAAAACCCAGAAGGCAGAGGCAAAAGAGATAGGGGGAGGTAGGGCTGGAAGCCACCTTCTAGTTTCTAGTTTAAATTTTTCACTGGCAAAAGTCCACTCTTTCTACCCAGTGATCCTGTGCACACCCAGCAGATTCATTCATTTCTTTCTTTCTTTCTTTCTATTCTTCTTATTGTGCTGGGGATTGAGCCCAGGGTCTCTGCACACTACTTCCCTGGCTCTTTTTTATTTTTGAGACTTTTGTGTAAGATGGAGGCTGAGTAACAGAACTGCCCAATGCCTTCTCATAGACCCACTTAAAAATCTGAGGTTATTTTTATTTTGAGACAGGGTCTCACTAAGTTTCCCGGGCGCAAATTTATGATCCTCCTGCCTCAGCCTCCCGGAGTGCTGGGATTACAGGCCTGTGCCACCACACCTAGCTAGAATTCTTGATTATTGTGCTTTATTCGTACCCTGGCTCACGCATCCAAGTTTTTCCTATAACAGATAAATTACTTCCGGACCAACAACGAATCTTTCTTGATCTTTTTCTTGTGTTTTGAGCTAGAAGCTGCTTTTCTAAGATCGCTGCTTTGAGGGTTATTGGGAAGCCATTCCTGGGACAGTTTCCATGGGCCTGGCCTACCCTGGAGGCATCTGCACACCTGTAAAGCTTAGTCTTGGGCTAGAGGTATAGGCAGTGGAGTGGAGTGCCTTCTACTTCCCAAGTATGAGGTGTCCCTGTAGCTCAGATGACCGGTGGGCTGCAACTGGCTCCCACCTGAGCAGGCTCTTGGTTCCTGTGCCGTGCCATAAGTGCCTCCGGGGTCAAAGCTTGGTGCTGGGAGTTTGCCTTTTATTTCCTCTTTTGAAAGCTGACTCATGGGTGCCTGTGGCTGCCTGGCTCCAGTGACACAAATTCCTTTGTTCAGCAAACATGCATGGGGTACCTACCATGAGCTGGGTACTTGTCCAGGTTTAGGAAGTGATGCAGAGATCAAAAGGAAACAAAGCTCTGCCCTGATAGGCTAATATTTTACTTTATGTTCAGTTTTTAAGTTTTTCTTCTTGACACAGGATTTTACTCTGAGGTTCAAGTTGGCCCTGAACTCATTGTATAGCCCAGGTTAGCTCCAAACTCACGGCAATCCTCCTGCCTCAGCCTCCCGAAGGGCTGGGATGACAAACGTGCACCCCCACACCCAGTGGGGTTAATATGTTAGAGTGGAAGCTTAGCTTAAAAGTCAAAAATAAGATGCTAAAGTCATCTGGAAGGAGACACGAGCTCTGGGGTCAACAACATAGGGCGGAGGGGCAGGGAACTGGGCAAAGCTGTAGGGAAACCCGTACTTTCAAAAAAGATGAGGGGTGACATTGGCAGTGAATGAAGGTCCGGGAGAGGGCAGCACAGGGACACCTGGGCACAGAACATGCAAAGGCCTATGGCAGCAAGATGTCTGGGCAGTGCCAGAGTGGCCAGGAGGGCAGAACTCCCAGTAGATCTCATCCTACGGAAACTCCTTGCCGGCCCGTGCCTGACCCTCTGAGCGGGTCTGGCTGAGTGGCTAGGCTAGCTGATGACTGGCCCATCTTCTCCTGTTTGTTATTAACCAAACTTCTCCCCTCCGTTCCCTGGAAGTCTCATCCAGCCCTAAGCCTGCACCTGGTGTCTAAACGCTACACCCAGCTAGCACCGCCCACCACTGCAGAACGACAGCAAAATGTGGTGGAGCATAACGTGGGGCATCTGGAAAGTCCCCTTGTACCGGATTTGATGTGAACTGCCCCGGCCCCAGTGGCACCGTGTGCTGCTCCCTGGATGAGCAGCAGAAAAAAAAAAAAAAAATCACAGTCCACAGCCAGGAGAAGTGGAGTTCATGATGGTGCTCTGGAGCTGGAGGGGACCTAGACCACACCTGCTCACACCTCCTTCCACAGGTGTGTGTACCGGGGGCAGAAGCGGGTCACAAAGCTGGTGGCAAAGGATGGGCCAGACACCAGGTTTTCTAGCTTGTGAGGATGAAGCGTCAAGGCCGTCTACAAATACAACTGATTCTCTGCTGTATGGGCAGACAGGAGAGTCCTTCTCTTTCCTGGTGAGCCTGAGGGTCACTGTGTGCAGAAGGG
This sequence comes from Ctenodactylus gundi, assembly GCA_004027205.1. NCBI lineage: Eukaryota > Metazoa > Chordata > Mammalia > Rodentia > Ctenodactylidae > Ctenodactylus > Ctenodactylus gundi. Next base: position 88,259 of record PVKB01004029.1, read on the forward strand.
ATTTGGGTTATGATGGCAGAAGCTTCAGGAACCCCGAAGCCGGTCTCTGTGGGGCCAGAAGCATGGGTGAAGATGATCCGCCCGTCAACCTGGTGCCTGGAAATTACGTCGAGCAGGTTCACATCTCTCCATGGACGTGTGGCACAAGCAAAAACTCAGTCTTCATCTCAAGCATGGGTCAGCAAACTCCAGCCTCTAGGCTGAATTTGGCTCACTGCCTGTTTTTGTAAAGACAGCTTTAACAGAACACAGGCTATTCATTAGTACTGTTTGGGGCTGATTTTTGCTACCATGATAGAATGTGGAAGTTACAGCAGTGGCTGGATGCCCTGTCAAGACGGAAATATTTGTTATACAACCTTTCCCAGGAAACTTTTGCCAGCTCCGCCTTAAGCCCTTGAGATCCAGAGGAACTATTTGTTACTACCGCATAACTCGGCCCACCCTGACTGTTACACTTTTATACAGGAAGCCTATAACTTCTAGATGTCATGTTGTGTCCTGCTGTGTTTTCAAACACACTATGTTTGTGTGGCATGGAGAGCTTTTCCAAGCTGTGTCTGCTCCCTGGCCCTGGGCCTCCACCATGGTCACCATTTTGCAGAAGAGGAAAGAAGGCCCCAGGGAGACAAGTGGCCAGTCTGGAAGTCACTTAAAGGTTTCTCTATGCCTTGGCCCACATTAAAATGGGTCACCAAGTAAGAATTTTCAAGTGTTTCCTCCTTGCTGAGGCCAGAATGCAGAGCCGGCTTGGGAAATTCATGGGCCTTTCTACCCCACACCTTTAGTTTGAGAGCATAAGACGCAAAGGTCTGTTCAGCCAAGAGCGGAAGTGAGAACCGGCAGGTTCGCTTCTCTACTCTGCCAGCTCTGCTTCTTGTTTCCTTTACTTGTACTCAGCAGCCCTAAGCTCCTGCCTCCTGTGCCCTGAGGCGGACCAGCCTCCGGGCCCTGGAGTTGGTTTCCTCATCCTGCCATGCGCACCATGTACAAGCTGCTAAGCCAACTGGAAGGGCCAAGGATGGCAAGCATTCTTCTCTGCCCACCCTAGACACAGAGGCTGCCTGGGAGTGGGGGGGCGGGGAGGACCCAGGGGAAGGGTGCTGGCTGCTCAGAATGGCCCGAGAGAGGGCCTCGCCCTCCACCTTCCGTGTGGCCACCTTCCTTGGCACAGTCTCCCAAGGCCATACCTCACATTCCCCAGCTGGGTTCAGACAAGCCCGAGAGCAGGAGTCCTCACCGCCTGGGAAGGCGGCCGAAAGTTTGAACAGCTGCGGAGCTGCCCGCCCACTATCCCCAACCACATGCTTCCCTTTTTGATCAGCCTCTTAGGCTTACGTAACACACTTGGAAGTCGAGAAGCCGGGCCTCCTTATCGACGGCCCCAGAGGCGCTGGCGAAACTCTTGCTATGAAGAAATCTTTCCATTGAGAAAAATTCCCCTGGAGCTCCTGCTCTCAGATGTTCCCGTGCACCGTGGGGATGAGTGACGGCGGCGTGAGCAGGGGGTCTTCCGAGCTCCGGAGCCCACTGCGCCCTGCTGGCTCTGTGTCATGCTCCTGGTGCCTGGAAATGGAGCTCAGCCCTTTCTTTGTCCTCTGTGTCCTGCTGACGTCACCACCAACAAACGAGGTTGGTGACTAAGTTCGCACCACGTGCCAGGCCCCGTGCTGGGCATTTCACCGGGTGCTCACGTGACTGGGGCTGTGTGTTCTCATGCCACTCTGCAGAGGAGGGCACGGGGCTCAGAAAGGAGGCAGGCGGCTGAGCCAGCTGGCAAGTGCCCATCGGACACCACCCTGGGGAATGTGCAGAAACGGCCCCTCCTCTGTCCCCACAAGCGCAGGAAAGCGCTCCCCAAGCAGAACTGGACGCGAGTGCTGTGCACGCGTTTAAGCCGCTGGCTGTGCCATCAGGGGAAGGAGGATCCCGCCCTGCAGGGAGGGCAGGCTAACATTCCAGCAGAGTAGGCTTGTGGGATTCCGGGCTCTGCTTGGCTGTGTAGTTGCCTGGGGCCCCAAGAATCAGGAGACCCGAGGGCCAGGACTCGGGGACAGAGGTCAGCAAACAGCCATTTAGAAGGATCCTGGCTGGGGCCCACCCATGGCACGCACAAATGCGTCTTTCACACGGAGCCTCTGGAAATCGAAGCCACGAAAACCCAAGAAAATGAAATTGTGTGGGTCTGGGCCACAGCTATAGGCTCCGACTCAGCAGCCCAGGGCCCCCAGCCTCAGAGGGAACTCAATGAATTTGTCAGGGAACTGAAAACAGATGATTTCAATCAGCAGGGGGAAAAAAATGACTTCATGGCCACAGTGACTGAAGGAGGCCGCGTTTGGCTGCCAGGCCTTGCCCGGGAAGCCTTCCAGAAAGCCTGGCCTGTTCCGCAGCCCCTAGCTGGGGTCTTCCCTGCGAGAGGCCCGCGTTGCGCCGACCCCAGCGTGACCAAGACACAACACGGAAGGTCCCCGCTGAAGGCCACAGGGCCGGCGATAACCCGGCGCTCCCCGCCCCCTTGCTTCCTCTCCGCGCTTTCATGAATGGCCGGGCTTCCCAGACAGCGGATTGGCTGAGCCGCGGGAGGCGAGACCCAATCATCTGCCGCGACCTCCTGTCTCCGCGTGGGGCCTGAGACCCGCAGCCATGAATGGCACAGCCGCGCAGAGGCAGCCGCAGAAGCCTGCGAGCCCCTCCCCAGGGGAGGAGGCAGAGGGGAAGGGGATTTTTTTTTTTTAAATTCCCCAGACCTTTCAGAGTTCTGGTGCAATTGTGTCATTCTGAGGCTTGGCTGCTGCTCCTGACAATAGCCCTGGGGCTTCCCTGTTACCTCCAGGGTTGACATTCACGGTCTTGCGACAGGGGAAGGATTTGCTGGTTAGAAATGCATTTCTCCACTTGTGTCTCAGAGTGGCTCCAGTTCCAAGGCTCCAGCCCGTTAGCAGGCAGAGCTGCTGGGCACAGAGGCAGTACTGCAGGAGAAAGCGGGCATCCTGGCCAGCTCAGGGAACCCTGGGATTCGTGTACACTGCTGGAAAGTTCTGCAAAGCAGAGGGCTTGGTCACCCCCCGCTCCCTCCCCGGCACTGGCCTTGTCCCAGCTTCATGTGCCATGTGCCTGTGAGTGCTGGGGCCCCGGTGGGGGAGCCAGCCACTGGGCTGCATTTCCTGTTAAATAGGAAAACATGTTCTGTTTGCTGATGTTATAAAGCAGGCGTGTGTTTACAAATGCCGGTTGGGAGCGTGGTGAATGGGCCTGCTTCCGGCCTCCCCTCTCCACATGAAGTGACCCAGGCACCTCTGACAGAGAGGGACCCGCTCTTCATGGAGACCCCCACTTCCCCACACCCCAGCTAAGGAGGGTCAAACTCGATGGAATCCAGAATCCAAAAGCTATACAAAAAGTTCTCTCCCAAAGTGGGTGGAGGCCAGGGTGGGGAGGCCTTCAGTGCCAACTGCAGCAGGCGTTTCACGGCCCAGGGGAGCCGTGGAAGGTTGGGTAGGTAGAGAGTGGTATTTCGGAGCATGTTGAAGAGTCATTACCCTCCCCTTCCTGCGGGAACTTCTCTGTTCATCCACGTGTGCCGTGTGTGTCCAGGGCTGACCCTTGGTGGAACTTCCTCATTAGGACGGTGCAAACTGCTTCCTGTGACCCTTGGCTGCTCCTTGTGAGAGGCTCTTGGGGTGTTGCTCCAATTTGAAAGATGAGAAAAGGGAGCTTTAGAGTGACCTGAATAGGGTCTCACAATTTTAGGAACAGCAGACGCAGGATTGGAGCCCAGCTCTGCCTTACATTAGAGGCCAAGTCACATCCACTGCCACATGGCCGCAGAAACAATACACAGGTAGGAGGTCGCGGCGTTGAGGTGTCCCTAGTGACAAGTGTCTCTGCTTCAGGATTTCTAAAGACCAGAGTCTCACCTCATAGGCCGTCATTTGAGATCACGGGTGTGTGGCAAGGGGGCCCGACAAACTCTGGCCAGTTTTCAGTATGACACACTTCGTGCTCAATGTCTCTTTTCGCCTTCTAGTTCGGCTATTTGTTCTGCTCTTGCTTTGGGGCCCATTTGCATCTTAAAGATGATGGAAGACCTTAAAGAGAGTTTGTGGCTATGAGTTTTCTCTTTTGACACTAATTCCATCAGAAATGAAAACAGAGAAACAGGTAAGATGCAAGGTTTTACAGCACGGGTTCAGGTAGCTGGGGGTGTCCATCACATGTCACGTGGCCTCTGGAGAACTCCACTGAGTGTGCATGGAGAATGAAATGGGTAAGGCAATTCACATGTCAGGGTTTTTAGGGCGATAACTGGCGGCAGTATGAATGTGTCTCCCAGAGTTCGTGTGTTGGAGCCGTGGTCCCCACTGCGGTAGTACTGAGAAGTGGGACCTTCGGGAAGTGGTGGGGTCACCGGGAACTGTCCACAGGAGCGAACAGATCAGTCTGCTCATGGGCTAGGGGATTAATGGGTTACCGAGGGACTGGCATTGTTGTAAATGTGAGATGCTTATTGAACTCGAGCTGTGCCTGACGCATGATGCTCTTGCCATGTTCTGACTGACAGCTGTGCGCTCCCCTCTCATGACTTTCTCTTCCTCCAGAACTAGGAACCAGATAAACCCTTTTCCTTTATAAATTATCCAGCCTCTGTTCTCATATTAGAGTAACAGAAAGATTAAGGTTCTACCTCTCAAACCTGAAACCACACGTGGAGAACTGGTGTTTCAGTGGACAGAGAAAAGTTCCAGCTGGGCTGTTCCCCAGGCTTTCTGTGGCTCAGTCAAGCACTGGGCCGTGAACGGTCCTCTGCGGCACCTCAGGGTCACTTGTCCTCAGGGACCCCTGTGAATGCAACCACCAGTAATGTGCCGGTGTGGCTCTGTAGTAGGGGAGTGTGCAGTAGCCATGTCCTGTTTCTGCGTAGCCAGCTCTTCTCTTCCGGTCCCTGTGCAGGCCATGACGGAGGCAGGGTGCACGTCACCATGGACCTCCCCTTGGAGTGGGGCAGGTGGAGTGAGGCCCCAGGATCAGGCTGCCGTGTTAGTCCCTGCCAGCTCTATGCAACAGACTCTTGCTTCAGTCTCTATGTCTTCTCCTCTTCTTGTAAGGGCACCTGTTATTAGATTTAGGTTCCACCCTAACCAGAATGGTTTCACGTTGAGATCCTTAACTATATGAGCAAAGACACCTTTTGCAAATAAATTGGTGAAAGTTGTTGGAGTCAAAATGGAATTGCTTGTGTCAAGCTCTAATTCTCCCTCTTCAACCCAAAAGAGTAATAAACAAAGCTGGCAGGTACCTGAAGGAAGGGCTCTTAGACACACTTGCTGCTAACTGGAACTCTCCCAGAAGATCCTCTGCTGGGCTCTGTGGATGAGCCTGTCATCCTGCTGCTTTGGGAAGCTGAGGCAGGAGGATTCCAAGTTTGAGCCTGGCCTGGACAGCTTTGTGACTTAGCTAGGCCCTGTCTCAAAATCAAAAATAAAAATGGGCTGGGGATGTAGTTAAGTGTGAAAGTCTTGGTCTTAATATTCAGTATTACAAAAGCAGAATAAACCCTGGGATGATGCAGAGCCTTACAGAAGAACAGATCTGTGAGGATGTCTGTCCACAGCCATTTACACTGGGATTGCTGCTGCCAGTTCCTGATCCTTGAACAGCATAAGTATTAGTCTGTAGGGCCCAAGATTACTGCGTCAGAACAATGTATGCAGTCCTCCAGATTTCTCCTTTAAAACCTTCTTCTTGCCCTGCCATCTTGAACGCAAAGAAGCTCACCTTGCACGTGGGTCCCCTTGTAATGCTACCTGTTAAAGAGATTATGTCAATTTGAGGGAATCAGGAACCACACCTGGATCAGGGTTTGGGAACCATGCCTAGATTGGGAGTTGAGAACCAGACTGGATTAGAGTGTGAGTGACTTGCGGGCTGGCCAATGAGGGAAGAGCGCCCACCCGGTTGTGGGAGGCCTAGCTGGAACTCCAACAGTATAAAAGGAAGGTAGAACAAAGAAGAGTGGTCCTTACAGCTTCTTCCTCGGGGAAAGCTCTCACCTTGGCAATTGTCTACCAACGCCGACTTGCTACACATCGCAGATCGTCAGCACAGATCTCCAGTCTCCACTTGTGCCTGTCTGCCCTTTAGTCGCCGATCTTCAGTCTCCGGTCTTTGCCATTGTTCTTGGAACAACCGAGATCTGTCACAGACTCTCACCTCACCGGCTGTCCTGCAGTCCCGGACGGGAGATCTACTTCACAGCTGAGCAGCCATCTTGGACCATCTCTATCCTCGGATTTATAATCCTTCCAAGTAGATCCTTTTTGTTATAAAATCTGTAAATTCTGCCTTTGAAAGAACCCAAACTTATACACCACCCCTGGGGGAATTTGTTGACCTTTGGGGAGTGTGTTCTTAGGTTGGAAAGCTGTGTCTTCAGATTCTCTTGCATGAGCCTTTAGAGGGACAGCAGCATCCAGTCCCCCCACAGCAAGGGGTAGAGGTATTCTGGTACCCACAGAAGACTTCCAGGAGGAGGAATGCTAACCTTGGCCTCCAGGGGAGACTTTGCTGGGAGGAAGAAGTGGAGTCCAGGGAGGAGGTCTGAGGTGCAATGAGGTGTGGGCCTACGTGGCATGGGGCATCTGGGGAAGATGGGAGCAGAGAGCTGAGAGCCTGTGGAGTGGCTGGCTGGCCAGCAGACACTGGGCCTGAAGGCTCCACCCACAGGCAGAGGAGCCCATTCTGGGCTGGGTGAGCCTGCGCCCCATAGGACTGAGGAGAAGCCGATGCCAAAGGACCTGCACTGAATTTGTGGAAAGCCAGCACACGGAGCCACCTTTTTTTAGTGCTGGGAAAAATCTAAGAGAGAAGTAGCAGAGTATCCAGCCTGCCTTGTCTGATATTTGAGCTATGGCCTCCGGGGACCCAGCCACCTGGCCTTGAGGCTGGGGACCCTCTGTGTGGAGTCACTCACCTTGGAGATCCTATAGTCAACCTCCCCCTGCCCAACCCAGGCTGTCCCTAGTGGGTCAGACCTTCTGCAGGAGCTGCTTTCAATGAGAAAACAGAACCCCCTCCAAGCCTCAGGCAGCAGGGAAGAGAGGTGCTCACTGAGAACCTCAGTGGGGCAGGGGTGCTCAGGGAGGCCCTCCCTACACCCGTGGTCTCCTGCCTTGGAAGGGAGGTGTGGTCTTTAGCCCCACCCCCACCAACTTTCAGGGTCACTCCGATGGCCAAGCCTGGCCTCCAGAATCACTGCCATCAAGTGTCACTGTTTCTTGCTGTAAAGCCTCTTCATGGAGCTAGACCAGCCCTCAGCAATGGACCTTGCATTGGGGAGAGGGTGAGGAAGCACTCACAGTTCTCTTGGGGACTTTGAGAAGCTGTTCACTAAAATCATCTGGCATACCATAGGCTGGAGCTCCCTCTCTTTGCAGGGGACCCTCCAAGCGGGGCTTAAATTAGAACAGAACATCAAATGGGGGGAATCTCCGTGTCTATCCCTCTGTCTCTGTCGTCTCCGCCTCTATCTCTGTCTTTCCATCTTTGTCTCTCTAGTGCATCTGTCGCTGTCCACTGTCCCTGGCGTCTCTGCCTCTGCCTCTCTCTTCCTGACTCTCCAGTGGCCCCTCACTCCTCCAAGCGCAGGGCATCTGCCTCGGGACAGCTGCATAGGAACCCTGGGAAATCCAGATTGCTGGTCTGAGGTTTTCTTCCTCTGATTAATTAGCAGTGATTATGCAGCCTGGGAACTAGGCAGTGCTGGGGACTCAAGAGGACTCGAGGAATGTCAGGAGAACTAGGCAGACATAATATACCCAGCTGTGGTGGGAGCTGGTAGCTTGGGTGGCTGACCACACTCCTAGGATGCCAGGGCCCAAGGAGGGCTGGGCCACCACGTATCTCTACCTGTGAGCCTTGGTGGACTGCAAGAGAAGCCACCAGGAGCCAGGCAGCCTGGGGTGAGCCTGTGTTCACCACACCCTGCCAGCACTGTCCCCCTGCAAGACTGTTGCTCTGGGGAGGGGAAGGCTAAAGTCCCCAGAGTCTAGCATCCCTGGGTATTGGCCTGTGGAGCTCACTACCTTGGGTGTCTTCATTTCTGAGACCCTCAGTTTCCCCTGGAAGTGGAGGTCATGCATCAGCTGGGCCCCTTGGAAAGGTCAAACATCCACTATAGCAAGACCAGGGCCCAAAGCGGGTCAAGGGTCAACATCTAGGCACAGGAGCAAGGGATGGGAGGGATTCAGGTTTTTGTGTTTCTCCAAAACTGGAAGTCCCCAACCCAAGGGCTGCGGACTGAATCAGTCTGAGTCCGTAGTCCTCTGAGATACCCGCACCAGGGAGCAGGAAATGAGCGGGGAGTGAAGCCCCGCCTCCTGTCAGCACGCTCCTATCAGGTTCTAATGCCACTACTGATCTGACAGGAGGCGGAGCCTCAGTCCCTGCTCCCCTCCTGCTGTTGTGCTGTCTCAAAGCTGTCCTTCAACAAGCTGCCGCGGAGCAAGTGCATCGCCCTACTTCATCCTCGAGAGAAAAGTCTCTGGCTAAACCAGTCTTCAGTGAGGGACCAATGTCTTGGAAGGTGTTGGTGCCTTGGGCAGGGACTGCAGCTAAGCCTGCTCCTCGGGAAGTACGAGTGTCTACCCCAGGACCGGCAGACCCCCTTCTCCCTGGGACCTGGCAGATTGCTTCTCCTGCCTGAACCTCAGGAGCTCCCCCCACCCCGTCTGTAAAATGGGAAAAGAAAACTTATCTCAGGGCTGTGCAGGGTCTGAGTACATACACACAAGAAGGCAACTAGCCCAGTTCAGCCCTACCTCCTGCCTAATCACAATCTTCAGGGATGCTTTCCAGGGACCTGATCACAGAGCAATTTCTAAGCATTCAGCGAAGTGTTTTCAACCTCAGATTCAAGCTCTTTCCTACCAGGGAAAGGTCACAGTGCTAAGCCACCATGGCAGGATCACCACCATGTCCTGACGGGTTCCTGCGGAAATCTGCAGGCTTGGGGTGGTTTCATTTCCAGCCTGAAAGCTTCCACTGGAGACACTGAGGACTGACCAACAGGGTGGAGCCACTGAGACCCCTGGACCTGGAGTGGGGTGCAGCCCATAGGGTGGCCAGGGCTAATGGTACAGATGCTAGACCTCTGTGGATCCCTTCCTCTGCGTGGCCCCAGCTTGCTCGGGCACCAGCCTGCACTATCTACAGGGATCGGCACCTGCTCAACTGGCACTCTCTTCTACTCCCATCCCAGCCCTGCACCAAGCCCTGCTGAGGTGCGAGGAATGGAGTGGTCAAAAGACAAGGCGTGAAGGTGCCCAGCATCCGTTCCCAAGGCCTGTGCAGCCCTGTGGGGCCGAGCTGTCCGCCTGCCCGCCATCCGCTCCCTCCCGCCTCTGCGTTTCTTAACCCCTCACTTGCTTCACCCTTACTTGCCCACCTTCTGTTGGATTTTGGGGACAAGCCAAGCTCTTCCCCCGCTGGGTGTTCCCCTACTTCATCTACTCCGATAGGCTCACTTGGCTGTCCCAAGAGGGCGTCACCAGTCACCCTGTCTGGTCATTCATACCCATCCCTTGACTTCCACCCACACTGGTTCGCCAGGGATGCTGGGACAAAAGACTCAGCCGTATACCCGCGGTCTGCGGCCTCGTGTCCTGGACATTGGAAGCCTGAAGGGAGGGTGCCAGTGGCATAGCCCTGCCTTTGGCTCTCTGGCGCCTGCTTCTCTTCTCACTCTCACCTGCCTCATTTCGTCTTTCCATAGGGACAACAGTGACATGGGATTAGGCTAGGCTCTAATTAAGGGCGCATTCCTAAATCCTGGCCTTTCAGACTTTAGCATAAGAACTTGGCTGGGCAGCCGCAGTTCAGTCCACGGCACCTTCCCTCTTCCTGTTTTCTCCAACACTTGGCACTCTTTGGCTCCGCACTGTGGCACTGTGCGTGAGTCTCACTCTACCCCTTCTCATCCCACCCACCCCCCATTTTATTATACAGAATGTAAGCCCCCTAAGGCCAGAGTCTTTGCCCCCCTACCTGCCTAGTGCTATGTCTGCAGTTTCCAGGGGAGCAGCTTACATCACTCAGGGGGTGGGTTGTTGACCATGGGTGGCCAAGTTTAGGGAAGGTCAGGTCACTTGGTGACATGGGGAACCCATGCTCCTAGCTGAACAGATAAGCAGCCAGCCAGGCACTTGTGCTAAGAGAGCCACCCCTGCCACTCCCAGGACTGTCCCTGGGACCCAACTCCATTCTCCGTCAGAGGGGAGCCTTCTGGGAAGCCCCAGAATCCCTCACCCAGAAGAATCCCAGGCCACCTACAGACAGAGGCTGGCTCACGTTCTTGGTACGGTGGCTGTGGATTTCGGCCTGGTGCTTAGTGGGAACTGACTCCTCAACTGGGCACTGCAGGGGCTCCTTCTCTGGCACCTCATTCTCCTCACCTAGTCCCCAAATTCACGTCTGTCAGCCTTTGTCTGGCAGATTCCAGTGGATTATGCAAAAGAGGCTTGCCAAGAATTTGGGGGCTGTTTGAAGACTTCCGAAGGCAGTGAGGCCCTGCTCTGCTCAGGGGGACAAAAGCCTTGTCTCTTCCTCCGAATGTGGAGGATCAAATTAACGTTGGCTTGTGTGTTTCCCAACCCTGTAGTTGGTGCAGTGTTTAGCTAATTCGAAGGCCCCGAAAGGCCTCGGAAGAGAGCGGCAGAAGAAAGGGACCAACACAAAGGGGCAGAACAAGAGGGCAGACTGCAAAGAAAACCCAAGGAATGCAGCTTGCTCCTGGACAGACCCTCCCGCCCGCTGCCCACCCCAGCCGGCCAGCGGAATCCTGCAGCGCGGTGGGAGCAGCCCCTGACCTGTGCCCGCAGCTCGAATTCCTAACATCTGGCCTGGGCGCTGAGTTTGTTCTGCCAGAAACTGGGTCTGCAGACAGGACGCTGGGACTCTGAGAAGAACAAAGAGCTGCCCACAGTTACACACAGCCATCCCAAGTGCCCACTGTCTCTGCTAGATGCCTGCTGGCAGCCTGGCTTGGTAAAGTCTCTAGTCTTCCCTGGGGCCCACTTGTAAGCCACCCCCACCCCCATCAGTTCAGTGTGGGGCTCCTGGGCCCTGGACTGTGGCCCCCACAACCAGACCAGCAGACTCTAGGTCCTGTCTCTTAGAGTAGCATTTTATTCCTCCTCCCTGACACTTCTTGTGGGGCTATGAAAAGTGCATTGGGTTCCCAGGGCCCAGGAGGATAGGTGGCCCTCCGGGACCTGAGCTGGCAAGGCTGACTCTGGTCCTCCTCTTGGGCCCCCTCCAGCTCCCCTCGCCAAGCCTCCCCCACCCACATTTGGCCTCTTCCTGAGCTGGGCCTCCTGCAGGCTGTCATGGAGTGGCCTGGGGCTTCACCGGCCTCTCTGGCCTCTCTTGGGTGGATCTCAGGTTTCCCCTGTCCCTGGGAGGATCCTTCTAGGTGGGTCCTCCCACTCTGTACCCAGCAGCCTGGGGGTGTTAGGCACCCGGTCCACCCTGCCCCTTCCATCCAGGGGCCTGGAGGCGGGAGCTGGTGGAAGGGCTGGGCAGGCTGACAGAGCTGGGCTGGGAGCATCCGCCTCATGGAGTCCGGGGATGACTAGAGTCTTGGGTCTCCAGGGAACTAGACTGCTTGAGTTGAGCCTTCAGTTTTAATTCTGGAGATAGAGGAAAAGAAAGAACTTCAGAAAGCCTCATGGGTCCTGGCCGAGGCACAGGTGTCCTGGAGGTCAAGCGAGGCCTTGGCTTCGCTACGTGGGTACAAAGCTCAGCTCCTCTCACGAACTGTGTGGTTTGGGGGCCTAGTCACCGTGCACAGACTCAGTGTCCCCAACATCAAATGGGGGTCATGGAGGCCACGGGAGCCTGGTCCTGTCACCTTTGCTGTCCTCGGTGCTCAGGCTCAGCCCCTTCCTCCTTACCAATCCTTTTTTGCTCTCGTCCCACAGCCCTCCACTGGCAGGATTCTCCCGGTTCCTGCACTGCCTGTGGACCTGCAGCCCAAGGCAAGGCCCTGCCCACGGCCCAGAGCTCTCTCCTTTAACTTCCTGGGTTCTGCTCCCCTCTTCCTCTCACCGCTTCTCCCCACCAGGCCCATAAATGTCACTCCCTCAGCTGGCGAGGATTTGGGGTGCTGTTACGGGGTGGTGGGAGGGTGGTGGAGCCCGAAAGGTGGAGCCAGGGTTAGCACGTGGCTCCGTGCAGCTCCACGATTGGGGTTCTTGCCCTCTCTTCTCTCCCTACAGTTCTCCCTGGTGACTTTGCCTCTCTTGGGGCTTGGGGGGTCCTTGGCCCTTCTCTTCGCTCTCTACCCTTCCTCCTGGGTGACTTCATCGGTTCCCATGGATCAAAATATCTTTAAGCTGATGACTTCCAAATTTGTCTCCCCAGCCATGACCTCCTCTCTGAACTCTGGACCTGCATATCCGGCTGTCCACTTGACAGCTCCCTTTGGGGTCTCCGGGACATGTCACACAGATCGTGTCCAAGCTAGGTCTCTGGATATTTCTCCTCAGGCTTTTCCCAGCACCCCTTACCCTTGTCTTCCCATCTCAGACCTACCACAACACCCTCCACCCGCTCCACCCCAGATGTCCGTGTTTTCTTCTGTTCTCAGAGATTTTCTCCCCGACTACTGAACCTCCTCCCTGTAGATCCACATTTCGCACTGGCACCACTGGGTATACAGGTGGCCCATTGTCCCAGCGTGCTTAAACGTTAGGGGTGGTGCAAGGAAGATTTATTAATGAGAGCTACTCTGCTGTGAAGATGAAACCCTAAGTCCTTCCAAGGACATAAGAAGAAACCCCTTCCTCCCATGCCTATGAGGGAGCTCTTTGCTGCTCCCTGGGAGAAATCTCAAAGCCTCTGCCCTCCTGGGGTAGGATTGGTTGCACAGTGGAGCTCCCCAGGGACCAGCCTCCAAAGGAGGTCACATGGCCTTAAAGCCAGGACCCTTTGGACCCTTGCACTGCTTTCCCAGCCACTCCTAGTGGGTAGGGCCTGCCCAGCAGGCACACAGCTACCAGCAGCTCAAGCCACACCCTTTCTTAGCAGGACACCCAATGGCAGCTTGCCTTCCAGCCCTCCTTTCCCCACAAGCCCAGGAGAGGCCCAAGCTAGAAGGTCTTGGCAGAGAAAAAGAGAGAGGAGAAGAGGGGATGAGAGAGAGAGAGAGAGGGAGGGAGGCCTTCAGCCTTCAGGGGCTTCAACACAGTATTTAGGAAGCATCTACTGCACTCAAGAAACTAAGCCAGGTGCAAGGTATTGAGCGGGGAGCAAGATCCCAGGACCAACAGATGGCAGAGAGGCCCAAGGGCAAGGGCCACATGCAGGAGAGGGTAAGCATGCGGGTGGCCTTGTTCGGCATCAAGTCTCTGCTCCTGATAGAGCTAATTGAGGTCCCACAAGGACTACGGTCATTCCTTCCCTGTAACCTAGTCACTTTCTACGAGGCCTCGTGTTTTAAAGGTGCCACCACCTCTCACCACTACTGTACTGGAGACCAAGCCTCACGTCCATTCAAATTACCGTAGTGAGCCTGTGTTCCTTGCCTGTGTGTGCCTTGCGTGCATGGGTGTGAGAAAGAGGCCCAGGGTGCAGGGACAGCAGGGACAGGCTAGGAGGGCAGCTGGAGGGGCTGGGAGAGAGGAGGCCCAGGACAGGGTTGGGGGGTGGTGCTGTAGAGCCAGAGAAAGAGTTTGAAGTTCATTTGAAAGATAAAGGAAGCCACTGTGGAGACAGCAGAGAAAAACTCTCCTAGCCACCTTGGGACACTTAGGGAGTAGCCCAGAGGGCAGCCCAGAGGCTGGCGCCCCACCTGTCCTGGGGCAGGACAGAGAAGATGGCATGGAGCTCGGGCTGGGAAACTCCTGCTGTGCAGCAAGAGCTTACTGGGCTGACTGTGGGGCATATGTTACGGAGGATCTTAAGGGCACAGCTGTGGACATCCTCTAGAAGACAGAGAGGAAGAAGAGGGAGGTGGAGGAGGAGGAAGAACGGAGAGCCAGGGGGCTCAGGGACACTAGGCCACCCAACACACAGGACCTCATCAGAGTCTCCATGAAGTGTCCTGAGGGTGGGTCCCAGGCCACCAGCGCGCCTGGCACGGGAAGGACTGATCGCACTCAGCATAGGCGTAGGTGTAGGGCAACTGGGGCTCCCCCCCTGCAGGCCGACTGTACGGTCACCTACCCTTTGGAGAGCCCTCGGGCAGGTCCTCCCCAAGCTACCGGGTAGTTGGACCATCCCACCCCTGGGTATCTCCAAAAGGACATCAAAGCATGTGGCACGTGGCCCCCCAAAATCTTGCACTCAAGTGATCAGAGCAACTTTAATTGTCATAGTCCCAAATTGGAAGTCAACCGAATGCTCAACAGGGAGCTGTGGCCTTGATGTCACAATTGCCTGTCTGCTGGGGAGAGGCTGGGGCCTGGCACCCGGAGACCAAGGGTGTAGTGTGGACTCTCCCCCGTTTCTCTCAGTGTCCTTTTGCATACAGCATCCCCACTTGGAGCCTCGGTTTCCTTTTCTATGCTGTGGGTTCAGGGACTGTCTGCTTCATGAGGCCACGGGCGGGATGTAGGGGCTCAGCTCGAGCGCAGGAGGTTCTGGGTACAAGCAGCCTTGAGGGCCTTGACTCTTGCGGTAATGGGAAAGGCTCCAGCTGCCCTGGACTGGGAGCCCTGCAGAGCCTGAGTTGGCTGGATAAGCAGGCAAGCCACGGCAGTAGCAGGGTGTAGGGCTCGGCCCTGTGCCCTGAAATGCCTGTCTTTTGGTACAGCGCACGAGGTCAGAGGTCGTGTTTAAATGTGGGGGAGCCCGGGCAGCAGCTCCTGGCCATTGCTGTCCAAGTGGAGTGGGCGGGCAGGCCCTTGCATGCTCATGGGACCGAATGACAAGGCCCTGGTCATGCATCTGACAGTCACGTGGGGCCAGTCAGAGAAAACAAAGAGGCAGATCTGGCCCAGGGAAAGACAGAGACTTGGGGGATCCCAAAGCCTGGCAGGAGACAGGGTGCCCTGCATGCAAACTTAGTGGACAAGGAGCAGCTTGGAGGCCGTAGCTCCTGTGCCTTGCCTGGTGGCCAGGTCCCCTGTGGAAGTCCTGGGTGTTTCTGAGAGCACTTGCTCCACATGCGGCCTCATGCCAGCCTCAGGGTTCCTGTGGGTTCTCATGACTCCCACACACCTATTCGGAGCTCCTGGGGGCCCTGCACAGTCCACTGAGGGCCCTGTCCCCACTTTGTGCAGGAGCTCAGTCTCTGAGCACTGAGGCACCAGAGTATCGAGGATGAATGGGGTGACAAACTGCTGTCCTGTGGAGCCCCTGCCCGGCTCAGGGAGTGTGCGCCAGGCTGCTTGTCCTGCAGCATCCCGGGACCCCGCAGATCCCAATCTACAGATGCCCACGTCTCCTCCACGAAAAGGTGCTATATTAGCACAGAGCCTACACTGTCCTCCTGTATATGCTCAGCCATCTCTAGGTGACTTATACAAGCAGAATAACAAAATACGGTAAGCATTTATGTTTTTTTTAAATGTACAAGAGACTCATTACTGTCCCCCAAATCACAGTTCCCCTCCCCACTTTGGGCCCACCTCTCCGCTCATTCTTGCAGCCTTGTCAGTGCAGCTCTGGAAATCCTCATGTGCATGTCTTCAGTTCCACCATCACTATTGGCTCAATGTCCCCAACCCACGGAAGCACTGACCTTCCTGGTCATTTTGACTCTGGGGAAAAGCCAAAGTCTCACGGCAGCAGGTGTGGAGGATAAGGTGGGTGAGGAAACGCTGTAATATTTTTATCGTACAGAAATCACCACAGATGTTTCAGATTGATTCGGCACATTGAGACACTCATGAATGGAGACTTCCGGAATGGCTGCAGAACGTAGTAAGGACGCTGGGAAGAAGCGTGTTCAAAATGAGAAGCGAGTGTTCCAGGGGTCAGTGACAATGTGTCTTTTTCTTCAATCTGTTTTTAAAAATGTAAATATCCACTGTATATTTGAATCACACTTCCTGAAACTTAATGCAGTGTAAATGCCGTGTCAATCATCATTTCAGTGTATTGTTTAGGGGACAGTGGCAAGGAAAAAATTGTATGTGCTTAGCACAGATGTAATTCTTAAAAAAATATCGTTGCTCCACTGTTGGTGGGAGCTGCCTATGTGGAACTATGGATTTGTTTAGGTTGCGCTAACATCCGGGTGGGTAGTGGTGGGTTCGGGGGTGACGGAGGTGGATCTTCTGTCCTGGACTGGTGGCAGATATTCAGGGGGCTGGGTCCCACTTGAGGTCTGCGGTCCTCTCCTAAGCTGGTATAGAATGTTCTTCTTGCTTCTATGTGACTTATGGGGACTGCAGCTCAACGCCTGTTAGTAGGGAGGGTCTCTGACTTCGAGACCTTTTCTGAAAGGGTTCACCTGATTGTGCTCTTACCTTTGCCATAAAACATGATCTAACTGCAGACTGATACCCACAGGGAACCCATCGGGGGGGGGGGGGGCGGTGCAGTGATGCTGGAAACCATCTTAGACTTCTGTCAGGCCCACCCTTCTGGAGGCAGGGTGGTGGCAGGTGCTCGGTCCTTTGGTGAGCACCATCTCTCTCTTTCACTCAGTGTCTCCACACCACTTAGCAGCAGGGACCTGTGGCTTTTAGGTTTCTGGATGTGAGGCCTTCGCCATGGCCTTCTGCCCTTCTTCTGTGTCCCCATTTGTAACACAGTAGTGACGACCCCTGGGTGTCCCGAGGCTCGAGCACGGCACTACTGGGCCAGCTCTTAGAACCTTCTAGGCACCAGAAGTTTCATTTCATCTTTGCAAGCTGGTTATGAGGCAGGTGTTGTCAATCCATCTCCATTTTACAGCTTGGTAAACTGAGGCACAGAGAAACTAAGTCGTATGTATAAAGCTGGGAATTGGACTCAGATAACCCAGTTCTACACATGTTTGAAAGGTTTCCCATCTCACCACCCCACTGGAGTCCGTGGGCTAGGGGGCCAGGGGCTAGGGGTGGCGAGTTGAAGATGCCAACCTCCACACGTGCTATATGACCTTCAGCAAACACCAACCCCCTCTGTTCTGGCCTCTGTCATGATTTCCTGGAGCTACTGTCATCAAATGCCATAGATTGGAGGTTAAGCAACACAAATGAGTTATCTCACAGCCCTGGAGGCCACAAGGTCACAGTTTGGGTCGCAGACCCATCTCCTCCGCAGGCCCCAGAGGAGGATGTCCCAGGCCCATCCCTTGGGCTGTTCCTGCTGTCCTTTTGTTCACGCACTGACGTCTCCCTGGAAGGGGGTGGGGAGAGGCAGGTCAGGCAGGGCAAGGCCACAAGGTGCCTCGACAGTGGTGTGCTTATTGCTGTTTCAGGCAGTCTCATGTCCAGAGTTTGGGCTGTCTGTGCTCTCCAGGGAGGGCCTGGCCACTCTGGCCTTGGGCTTGTCTGCCACTCCATTTATTCCTGGATCAGTTTCATGCTCTGATCCTTTGCTTGGGGGTTGATTTTATAATTTGGACTAAAGGATCAAATTTTGGGGTGTATGACAGACGTGCATTCCAGAATGGCTCTGTGGCCTGCTCCCCAGGGCTCTCAGTGGACCATCTATACTGGAAAGGACCCTGGCTAGGGTATGCACTCAGCCTGGCTGGTCCCCGCTGCTGCTTGCCCTGGGGGTGGTTGTGATCAGCACTAGCCCCAGGAAGCGGTTTCCCTGAAAGCAGAACCTGGAAGTTTCTTTCCTCCAAAAGCAGAAAAGAAAGTTCCTCCTCAGCATCTGCTGGCTGCTTCTCCTGTAGCCCCAAATGAAAACATGGCATTATTAAAGTCACTCTGGTGTGGGGGTTGGGGCCAGCAGGGGAAGGCACATTAAAACTGTTGTTCAAGCTTATTCTAAAACCAACGCACAACTTTGACCTTAACGTCGTCTCAGTTGAATACGCCTCCAATGCCAGTGTCTACCCTGGCTGGCCCCAGACGACCGAAGCAAGGAAGCCCAAGGCGGCTCACAGCTCAGTGTCCGTGTGCGTGTCTGCTTTCGTTACTTCAGTCATAATTGTAAAGGGTAAAGACTTCCTAGGGAAAGTAGAGGCACTAGTGACCTTCACCAATGAAGAATTGTGACTTTTCTGCAGAGAGAGAGAGAGAGAGAGAGAGAGAGAGAGAGAGAGAGAGAGAGAGAGAGAGGCATCGGGCATTTGTGGACACATGGGATGATCAACGAGTCATGATCAGTGCATTGTTATCAAATAGAGACAGGAGTTTCCTCAGGGTTCCCTGCCCTAGGTTCCTTCGTGCCCTGCCGGGCCCTCCTTCCCTCCCTCCCCACAGTGTCTGGGGGCCACTGGTCTTAGTGTCTCCATGGTTCTGCCTGTTCCAGAATGTCCTAGAGGTACAGACAGTATGAAGCCTTTTCAGAACGGCTTCTTTCACTCAGCACTGTGCATTTCCGCGTCCCTCACATCTTTTTAAGGCTTGACAATTCATTCCTTTTCATCATGGAGAAATAGCCCATTGTCTGGATGAACCACAGTGTATCACCCATCTCACATACTCACGGCATCTTGGTTGCTTCCTTGTTTTGGAGATTATGAATTAAGCTGCTATAGACAGCTGTGTGCAGTTTTTTTTTTTTGTTGTTGTTGTTGTTTTGTTTTTAAATGTGGACAAGTAGTCCACTCATACCACAGAGTGCCCTTGTTGGATCATGTGAGTATGTTTGACTTTGGAAGATCTTGGCAAACTGCCACCTCACTAGGCTTCTGCCCATCCCAGTCTCAATCCAATCTCATGCTTGGATATCCCCGGTTTCAGAGGCAGCCAGTAGGAGGCTGGCATATGTGATTGGCTTAGAAATGACCCCAGGATCCAATGAGAGTTCGACTTGGGACTTTCTTCTGGTCAGGGCCCTGCTTCCTACTGAAATGACTAGGCTAAGGGGAGGGAACCCTGCAGCTCCCTGCAGGTGAAGCCATCATGGAGAATCAAATCAGATGGACAGAAGGAAAGAGACTTGGCTTGGTCACATCACTGACACCAGAATCTGCAGTTGGGTTGCATGGCTACAAGAGCCAGGGCGCTGTAATTTTCACCTCACAGCAAGTGTTTCAGTCACTTGCAATCAAAATGAAGATTGCTGTCTCTGTGTGTCAACAAATTTGCATCCATATCAATATTTTAAAATAAATCATCCCGTTTGAATCACTTTTATTAGGATAAATTGACGCACAGTAAAATCTGCCCTTTAAAGCATATATTACTGAGTTTTCGATGAACTCATTGTGTGACCATCACCATAATCAGGGCTATCTCCTCCTGCTGCTTCTCCCAGCCCCTGGAGGTGCAGGGTCCGGCCCCACTCCAGCTGCCTGGCCCTTCCAGAATGTCCCACAATTGGAGTCATACAGAACACAGCTGCATTCGCTCAGCACGATGCTCTTGGATGCCACCCATGTCATTTATGGGCTTCATGGTTGAGTAGTTCGCCACTGCAGGGATGCATTACGGTGTGTCATCTACTGGCTAGCCGAGTGTCATCAGAGTTGTCCCCAGGGATAGAAGATGCAGACCAAAGCCACTGTGCACATTTGCTTTCAGCAATTCCAAGGGTTGAGAGCTGCGTTGGGCTGGAGGTTGATTCTCCTTCGTGGTTTGGTGTGAACAGCTTCATTGATCCTTTCCAGATGTCACTGGGAGACACAGGTTGTCTCCTGTCCTCTCCTCTCTTGCCTACAAACCTAGATCCTGCCCTTCCCCGAGCCTCCTCTGGGCCCGGCTATCAACGCAAATGAGCTTTGGTGCCCATGTCTCACTCTGAGTTCTGTTTCACTCATCTGCACAGTGGGTGGAGTGTCTGTTGCCTCCCTTGGCTTAGATTCCAGTGGTTTTCATCATTGGCATCACTCAGTCATTTGCCGGTATCCACCAAGCATTTCCTGTCTGCCAGTCTCTCTTTTGGGAATGTAGCCTTCACACATCTTAGGGCACGTACCCAGAAGAACAGGACAGAACCCCCAAATTATGTGCAACACTGCAGGTGGCGGCTGTGGAGAGAAAATGGGGCAGGCAAATGGACCAGGGTGGTAGGGGATGCTGGGCCCAGAGATGGCCTCTCTGAGGACAGGACCTCCAGACAGGACTGAAGGGAGGGCCGTGTGGGTGCCAGGGACCAGAGGTGCACTCAGAAAGTGCAACCCCCCCAAGGTGGGAGCTTCGGTGGCCCAGCAATGCGGGGGCTTTGGTGGACCTGGCAGGGTGCACATGGCAGAATCAGTGACAGACAATGGTGACGACACTGTGGGGCTCTGTTCTGCCGTGGGGCCGTGTGTATGTGTGGTGTGTGTCTCTGCTTCGTATTCCAGGTGGCCTGTTCCACTTCACTTGCTACCAGCACTGAAGGCAACAGCTGAGGCTGACATGGTGGGGCCTACAGCAAGCACCGCACACATACTGACTCATCCGGTCACCATTGTCACGCTCTCCACATCCTGGCTAGCTTCCGACTCTCTCACTTTAAAATGGATTTGGTTAGCACATGTCGGGCTAGGGCCTTTCTGCTGAGTCACTCACCAGGCTCAGGCCTGACCACAGGACATTTTTGAGATTCCAGAGCTGGCTCCACAGTGGCAGGCCTTGGCCCTGCGGCAGGTCGGCCTTCACCCAGCCCAGGACCGCAGCCTCGCAGGGTAGGGAGGGCCCTGGGGACAGGAGTCCTGGGAACCGGGAGGGCTGGGAGGAAGGGTAGGTGCCTGCTTGGTTGGCATTCTCTACTCACCCCCAACCCCACGTGGTTAGGAGGTCACCGAGGGTGCCCCACTGTCCTCACCCGCAGGAGGGGGAGTAGAGAGAAGAATTAATGGCAGGACTTCAGGTGTGGGGGGCCTTGAAGACCACAGCTCAGAGCGTGAAGCCCTTTTACACACTTCTGACATTTCTCTGAGTGGAAAAACAACAAAAAAAGCGAGGCCCAGTGGTGCAGGCATATAATCCCAGCATTCTACAAGGCTAAGACAAGAGGATCCCAAATTCGAGCCCAGCCTGGAAACCTTAGGGACTTATTGAGACCCTGTCTCAAAAACAAAAATGAGCTGAAGGTGTAGCTCCATCTGAAGGCCCTAACTTCCATCCCAGTAACACACACACACACACACACACACACACACACACACACACACACTCTCTCTCTCTCTCTCTCTCTCTCTCTCTCTCTTAACGCATAATCATTCCGATGGTTGAAAATTCAAAAAGAATGAAAGAATACAATGTTTTAAAAATGTTCCCTAGTATGATCCCTGGTTTTCCTCTTCAGAGACAGTTGTTCTCAGTCCTGGAAATCTATGTGGGGATAGTTTATTATACACACAGGCATGACACCTGTGAGTGCCACGGGGAGACACATGCATTCGTGACACACACACAGTGGATGTGCCTTGATGTGTGCACTCTGTTACCTCAAAGGAAATGTCTTTATCCCCCAACAAAGGACTGGGTTTAGTTTCTAGAAGGCATGTCAATTTTGGTGACCAAGGAGAGGGCCCTGGGGAGGTGTAGTCAGGAGGCCAGTGCTGGGCAGACTTCTTCAAAGCCCACCAGAAATCCCCCAAAGTGAGTAAGGGCCCCTTCCCATTTCAGGGACCATCCTGGTAGAAGATCCGCAGCACAAGGGACTGTCATGGACAGATTGTCATGGACAGATTGTCATGGACAGATAAGCACAGAAGCCTCAGTCTTTGACCCACTTGAGTAAAGTGTCTAAGGCAAGAGCTAGTCCAGTGTGACAGACACCATGTCCCCCAGGGGCAAGTGTTCAGGAGGGAAGCACCGCACAAAACCCTGTCATTCAGAGGCTCCCCCAAGCTGCCCAGAACCTGGGGTGTCACAGGACCACAGACCTGAGGGCACCAGGTCGAACCACTCCCCACCTGTGCTGAGGTGCTGCTTCTGGATGTTCTAAAGTTAGACCACATGAGTGGTGAGCTATGAGCCCATGGGTGGCAAGTCAGAGGTGGGACGAAGCCCAGGCTGAGGGTTAGTGCTGTGCGTGTTGGGTCCAACTGTCTCTAGGGATAAAGTGATGCAATTTTGCTACAAAAGTTATCACCCCTCTCATCAGGCAAAAAGACTTCCCGCAGCACCGTGTTCATTAAGCAGAGAATGTGTCCAGTGAGAGTATAGATTTGCTGAGGGAGAGCCACCTGGCTGGCTTTCTTCCTTCCTTCCTTCCTTCCTTCCTTCCTTTCTTTCTTTCTTTCTTTCTTTCTTTCTTTCTTTTCTTTCATTCATTCTTTTTCGTTTTGTTTACCAGAAGCTTGGAAAACAGCTGGTCCTTGAGCAAGTCTGAGGAATGCTGCTGCCCCAGTCTCTACCACCTCCTGCCGGATCCTCATCTGCCACCTCTGTAGATGAGGGCTGTGGAAGGACCCAGGATGGGCGTACCAGCAAGACCCACAGAGTGCCGTGTCAGCCCTGTGCTCCACCTGGCCCTGTGCCTAAGACCCCACTGACTCACCAGCCCGAGCACTAATTTTCCCTCCTCCACCACATGTCCCAGTACTGGGGAGGAAGCCCAGGGCCTTTGCACTGAGCTATAATCCCAGTCTATTTTTAATTTTTTTTTTTTTTTTTTGAGAAAACAGGATTTCACTAAGTCACTGTGTTGCCCAGGCTGGTCTCTAACTTGGCTCCTGCCTGCCTCAGCCTCGGGGAGTTCTAGGATTACAGCCTGGCTCTGAGTGATAGCCTTGAGGGATCAGGGATTAATGAAAGGGGGACTTGACCTTCCCTGGCACTGTTCTCTCTTGCTCTGTCATGACGTGGAAGATCTTCCGTGCGCTGGGGCTGCAGTCAGAGGCTGTTCCTTCAGGTTGCGTCAGTTGGATACCTACCTTGTGCCATCGACTGTGGTAGAGTTATGCCTTACACGTGCCAGTAGGAGACTGCAATGTGCCAGGATTGTCGATAAGTCTTATCTCTTCATGCCATCGGAGTTGAAACCCTACTGAGAATAAAAGACCTACTAGGTGCAGGGCTGTGGGTGAGGGCAGAAAACCCTTGGGTACTGATGCTGCCTCAATACCGAAAGGTGTGGCTCAGAGTAAGCATTTGGTCATCAGAGCTGAAGGGAGACAGCTCTGCTCAGCATACTGCAGAGGGGGCTCTGCCACGGACAATGGGGTGGCATGCCCCTAGAGACAGGTGCACTGGTGCCTGAGCCTCACCCATTTGGGGAAGGTACCGGTGCAGGACCTAGGAGTAGGCTGGGTAGCAAGGCTTGGTGGCAGAAGGGAAGCTCAGGCCTGGAGACCGGGGTGCAGATTCCATGACTGTAGTAACTTGATTCACTTTCAGAAGCCTCAGTCTCCGTGTCTGTAAAATGGGCAGAAGGAAGTATGTGACTTTAGAGGTGTCATACATCTGAAACCAGGTAAGCCAGAGAAAGTGCCCTGCCTGGTGCCTGACCTTGGTGGCCTCAGAGTATGGCAGCCTGCCCTGTCCTCATCTCTGCTCCACATGGCCCATAGAGAGCTGGATGTGTTCTGGAAGCTGGGGCAGGAGACAGACATGGGCCCCCACCTGAGGCCATCTCTGCTAGACCAGAGTGTGCCATAGTACTATCACACCAGCCTCATCCAGAGGTTTCAACTCTTCAGTGGCCACACTTAGAAAAGTACCAAGAACAAGTGGCACACGACAAGCTGACACTCCCACCGTCGGAGTCGGACTGAGTTCAGGCTCCCTTTTCCTGTTGAGCCCCCGCGATTGGTGCATTTCGCCTCTTTGGATCCTCCCCATGTAAACGACTGGTGCATTTCGACCTTCTAGATCCTACCCATGCAGACCAGCTCCGTAGCCATGTGTGTGCCACCGGTAGCTTAGCACTGGGTAAGAAAGCCTCGTTCCTCTGTAGGAAAGTGGGGGACAGTTCCAGCTCCATGACTCAGCAAGCAGTTCCCCATATTGCAGGTCCCCGTCTCCCCAGAGAGGGAAGAGGATGACCAGGGTGACCAGAATCAGCAGGTGCGTCCCAGGGAGAACCCCAGCAGGGTCTGCGGAAGGTAGCCTAACCATGGGGTAGATCCACATCCCCCAAACTCGTGCAGCAGCAAGAGAGGACCAGAAGTGGCAATGGCCGGCCATCCTGCTGCCTGGCAGGGTAGACCACCTTCCTGCCCAGGCCCGGCTTGCTCTGCAGGTGGGCCTCGGGACACCTCCTGATCGGCAGAGACGTGCCACCCAGGCAGGCGTCATGAAAGGCGTTCTTGTGTGCCTGGCTGGGCCTTGCCCCCTTCACGTCACCCGAAGCCCCTTCTCGTCAATCTCAATCCCGAAGTTCACGGCGATCAGGAGGAAGTTTCCAATTGCTGGCTCGCATGTGGGAAAATACGTCTGAAGCTGAGAGGCCCTTTTGTCTGGGACGTGGAGGGGGCCGGTGGCCAGAAGGGAAGTGACTGTGTTCAGGTTAAATGAAGCCCCACGAATCATTACCACCCACAGGCACCGGCTCTATAAATCACCTGTGACGGGCGGCTCCTTTGCCTTCTTGCAGACCAGTACATTGAGGAGGCGTGGATGCCCGGGAGAAGCCCGGCCGGAGGGAGAGAGGGTTCCACCCAGAACCCAGACTCCAGGGCCCTGCCCGGCGAAACCAAACCCTGTTCTTTTAACTTCCTGGAAAACAGGGCCATAAAAATGGGACTTGTGCTAATAAAACCCCTGAGATCCCATCCCCAGGAGGAGAATGGAGCTATCTGACGGAGTTTGTTTTCGTCCTTGAATCCGAAAGGGAGTCTGGGGAAATGCTAATTTTGAACTTTTCCTGCTCCCTTCCTGCCTCGGGACGCCGCAGCCTGGCTCAGATTCCTTTGTACAATGACATCAGGGAAAATGACCCATGACAGCAAGGCAGGAGCTTGAGTTTTCTTGATTAGCGGAAAGGCAGGGGCTATTTCAAAAGGCACATCACATTTTTTAAACATCACTCGAGAGAGAAGAGAGAGAGAGGTTTGGGAAGTGGAGCAACAGGCCCTGATCTGCACTTGGAGCTGAGCTGAGCGCTCTCTGCTTTTTCATCCCTGGTCCTCTCTGTTGGTTGCCCTTCTGTCCCCGGAACAAAATACCTAATACCTGCAACTCTAAGGAGGAGAGGGTCAATTTGGCTCACAGTTTCTGGGAATTCAGCCCACGGTCGCCTGTATCTGAGGCAGAAGAACATCAGGGTGTGGTGGAGGAGCGCTGCTCCACGCATGGTGGCCAGGAAGTGGAGAACTGGAGAGAAGCTGAGAGAGTCTAGGGACCAGACTCGGTCCCCAAGGTCTATGTCCATGCCTGCCCAGACTCACACAGAAGTGTGCCGTATCAGCCTCCAAGGCATCTCCCGTCAAGGTGAGCCAAGGCCCCCTCAGGCCCAGGAAGGAGGGGGTCCCGCCCCGGGGTCTTGTCCTGCAGTGGGACCTCATGGTGCATGTCAAGAAGCAGTCTTACCTGTCAAAGAGCGACTAACACACGGAGGGCCCTGTTACTGCTTCTGCACAGGGCCGTGTCATTGCATTTCTACAAGGGTCTTTGTAGCCTGAAGGCCTATCAAGCTTTCAGCTGTGGCTCTGGCTGCCAGTACCTCCCCTGAGGTGGTCCCCCAGAGCTCCTCAGCACAGTCCTTTGTCATCTTCCTCCTTCCCACAGCAAGTGAAGGAACCAGGTCTTACTGACTGAGCCCTGGGTGCCCCACCTGTGACACACCCAGGCTGCGCAGCAGGAAGGCCGAGGCCAGGAGGGGATGCCTCTGAAGGAGGCTTCCGGGTGTAGGCTCCGGGCCAGTGGGCAGGGGTGTGCGGCTCTCCCGCAGCAGCTTTCCGTAGGCAGGGCTGGGTGTCTGGAGGAACCTCTGCCGGCCCCCACCAGCTGCGCAGAGCTCCGTTCAGCTCAGTGTTTCAGGTGCCACAAGGTCAGCCGAGTGTGCAAACTCGGAAATACCAGTGTCCTGCCCAACCCCTCCTGGCTGTCTCTAGAGGCAGAAGATGTGGGCTTGGAGGTAGGGGGTTACCAGGTGGTCCTCCGGAGGCTCATGCTGTGGCCCTCACATGAGTGCACAAGCTAAGCCCAGCTCGCCTAGAGCCAGTCGCCAGCCCTGGAAGTGACAGGCTGGGTAGTGCCTTATGGCCTGTGTGAGGCTTTGACTGACATCTCCCACTGCAGGAGGGCCTGGCTGGGAGGGACAGGGCACAGACTAGTTTACTCTCCACTCTGCATAGCAGCCTCCCACGCCCGTGGCTGTCCGGGGGCACATGCGTCATGAGTGAGGTCCTGCTCCTCAAAGGCCTGCGGCTTTACTGGGACCGAAGAGCCAACCACAGCTCACTTACTCAGCACATTTTGTTCCTGGACAGGAGGCACCCCGTGAAGCCCCAGGGTTGAGCCACCCAGAAACTATGGGCCAAACTCTAGAGACCCCAGACCCTTGCTGGTCATTAGCCCCAAGTCCAGTCCTATTGCTTGGTGCTCATTGACTTCTCCAGCAGACAGGAGAGGGGTGTGGGCAGGTGTTTTATTTGGGAGTTGGGCAGACCTGATTTCTATATGCTGTGCCACTTTGAGTGACTTGCCCACTTCTCTCGGGCCTCAGTTTTCCCTCTGGGTGACGGGGCAGAGGTCATGCTGTGTGACCATGACTCTTTGCCAACCCTGCCCTTCCCCAGGACCCAGAGATCCCAGTCAGGACATGCAAATGGCTGTAAATACTGTTATAGCGCCTGGCCTCCTGGTCTGGGGTCACATTGCTCTGGAATTTTATCAAGAGAAAAGGGGCTTCTGGAGCTGTTCCCCAACTCCCTTCTGAAGCTCCAGGCATAGGCATGGATAGTGTGGGGATGGGGACTCCAGGGCCTGGGGCCTTCCTTTCTGGCTCCTGCCTGCATCACCTCCTGACCCCCAAGCCAGCCTCCTCCCTCAGCTGCCAGCCCCCCACTTCCCTTCCTTACAGGGTGACAGGAGCAACGGCCGCTCAGCGCACTTCTATTTCTGTACCTTCCGCTTCCTGGCCAGAGGCCGGCCAGCCACTGTAGAAAGTTCTGGAATCCACAAGGCCATCTGCACAGAGCAGGATGTGGGGGCCTTGGATTTCCTCCTCCTCAGCAGCACCCGGCCTTGCCAGGGACTGAGCCTGGGTGTGTGGGGTGGATGGGGCCCGGGGAGGGAGCGGGGTCTGTGGCCAGTGGGGTGGTGCGGGGAGAAAGGCCAGGCTGCGTGGAGGTGTCCCTGTGGCTCTCGTCACCTCACAGGTGACGGGGGTGTGGCTGCTTCTTCCAGCGATACCTATCTTATACCCACTGCCCACCAGGGGCCATCGAGGCTTTAGGGACAGTGAGGAGGAAGCGCACACACTGCACATCGTGCAACAGTTTGTGGCCATTATCATTGCTCTTCTGGGGACAGAGTCCTAAGTGAGTTGTCCCCATCCCCACAGCTAAGGACCAGCCACAGGCCAGGCCGTCGATTCAGTTCACCAGCCCCTCGAAAAGCTAGGCGTGTGTATGAGACAGCAACAGAGTCAGAGAGGAGTGAGACGGGACGTAGACAGAGACTTAGGCGGAAAGAGACAGGGAGAGAGGTGGAGAGAGGGAAACTGGGGTAGTTACTGGAAGTCTGGATTGCAGAATGTGTTTTTGAAAAGCTCCACATTCCTGCGTTTGGGTGTGCATTGGTTACAACACCTTTGGCCGGCCTCAGGGCCCAGGTGAGGCAGCACAGGTGTAGGCAGGGACAGCAGTTCTGTCAGCACAGGTGCTGTAGAGTCACGGGTGTGCTGTGCCGAGCAGCAGAGCCAAGCTGGGTCCAGATCTGTACCCTGGCTGTGGAGGGTGAGTTGGGAACAGCCTTCCCCCGACATCAGGCATTAGGCTATTGCCCATGGCAGGAGCTGCTGGTCTCTATGGGGCAGGTGCGAGGCCAGCCAAGTGGCCCCATGGGTGTGGCCGGGCTCCAGCCCACACCAGTGGGTAGGGAGGGCCTGCTGCTCCTGCTGTGCCAGCTTGGAGGGCTGGAGTCTGCCCCTTCTCTGTCTTCCCTGGAAGGGACTCCAAATCAGTCTATTGAATCTAAATTTGCGTCACAGCTTTCATTTGTTTAAAAATTAACTTCTTTCAGAGTAACTTTATTATGCTATGCAGGAATAACCAGAACGCATTGTAAGCAGCCACAGGAAGGATAAAACGCCCCTGAAAGCCCCCCACAGACCACCTCTGCAGCTTGTCCCAGCCGCCCTCCGCTCGCCATCATCCCTGACTGGGAGCCCACGAAGGTGCACGCAGGCTGTTTAAGCCAGCACCATTCAGGCCTGCTTATCTGACTGTCCGGGCAGGTGGCCGCCACCCCGCCAATTCCCCGTGGGGTCCATGTGTGGGTGTATCAGAGTTTTGTTTGGTGGGTGTGCATGTGGTTTGCTCTCTTCCTGTTGTAAATAACTCCACGTCCTCAGCAGCCTCGGGCACACCTTTAACCCCACCGTGAGTGTTCCTGGGGGCGCGTTCCCTGTGATGGGGTTAACCAGTTACAGTAGTGATCCATGCCAATGCAGGAATCCAGGGAGTATGACAAGTCTCATGGGAAAAATGGAATAGCCTTGCGTTCCACGCAGGAGTAGTTTCTCCGTTTAGCAGTCAGTCGGCGGGTCATAATCCGAGCACTCGGTTATAACTTATAGCACATACCCTTGTAGCTCATGCCGGTGGCAGGGAACTTGCAGAGTCTAGGCAGGACAGAGCCGGCCCGGATCCGGTGACCCTGTGCACATGCTGCTGCCCCGCCACACTCCCCTTTATTTGTCATGCGTATGTAGATACTTCATTTTACATAATTAGGATCAGATTGTGGTCCCACTTCTGTCTCTGGCTCTTTCACTAGACGGACCATGCTTGCTTACCCGTGGCATTAAGGAGTTTCTGGAAACATGATTTTTAATGGCTGAATAAGACTTTATGGTGTAGATTGCTTACAAAAGATCTGGCTTTGCCCTGTCTAGCTTATAGGAGATGTCCATCCACTGCCTGCGTCTTCTCGGGGGGAATTCCTAGAAGCTCGCCTACTGGAAGACTACCTCCTTATTCTCAAGTTGTCCTCCGCAAAGCTGGTAGCAATTAGAGCCCCACCAGCGTCGTAAAGGGTTACCGCCAACTTCGAGGGGAGCGGACTTTCTGCCTACGCTGACTGCAAATGCTGTTTCTTTGCTCACTAGTGAGAAAGAATGCCCGTGTATGGGATTATTGGCCGTTTGTCTTTTGCTTATGAAAAGCCTATTTGTCTTCTAGCCACTGACCTAGTGGCTTGTTGGTCTTGTTCATTTGTGAGAGCTTTTTGCATATTAAGAATATACCCCTCGTCTTTCGGGGCTGAGGCCATAACTCAGTGATTACAGCGCTTGACTAGCAAGAGCAAAGCCCTGATTTTGATCCTCCAGTACTATGTAATAGCTGGGTATGGTGGTTCGTACCTGCAGTCCCAGGACTTGGGAGATTGAGGCAGGAGGATTGCCGTGAGTTCTAGGCCACAGCCTGGACTATGTAATGAGTTCAGGAACAGCTTGGACTATAGGGCAAGATCTTGTCTTTAAAAAAAACAAAAATCAAAGCCGTCTTTTTAAATGTGTTGTGATATTCGTTAGTGTCTTTAGAATAACCAGCTTACTTTTTTCTCAGTATAAAGGGGTCTGCGTGTGACCAAGCACCTCAAGAGTCTTCAGGGTCAGTATTTTCTGGATTCAGAAAGGCCTTCCTTTCCCAGACACCACTTCCGCTGCACAGGTGTCTGACGGGGATGTGGGGGTTTCAGCACAGGAGAAGGGGTGATCCTGTGTCTCTTCAGGAGGTTCCTGGAGGTCAGGGCCAGCAGGGAATCTTTGGGACACACATGGCTTGCTGTTCAGTTCTACCCCAAGTCTATAACCCACACCCGCAGGCCAAGAGGCCTCTCCTCTTTCCGCATAGCCACCGTGTCTAGAGAGCTCCGAGGACCCCAGACCTCCATGTGGACAGAGCCGGATGCAGACTCAGAGAATCCGGCTCTCCTCCTGTGGCCTGCAGACACAGCCTCACCGCATGGCACAGCCAGAGGACCTCTTTGTGGCCTGGAGGAGACACCAGGACTTGGGTGGGGTGGCAGGGAGGGCGACCAGTCACTGGGATTTGGGTAGACGAACACCTGTGGTCTCACTGGTACCTACAGACAGGTAAGTGCTGGGGCCATTTCTTTTAGCTCCTGTGTGGTGGTGACTCTTCAGCCCTGTGTATGCCTGTGTTCGTGCGTGTGTTCAGAGGCCAGGGAATGTTCGAACTTGGGAATTGGGAAGAATCAGCAAGCAGTGTGTGTGGGACATAGGCCCGCTCTGGGTGGGCAGGAAGGGGTAGACTCCTGTAGGGGCAGTGGGGTGGGGCAGGACGAAGGCTGTCTTAGAGGCAGGTGGGCGAGGGGAGGGGAACCACTTGATCAAGTAGAGGCATTTGAGGAGGGGTCTCGCCAAGGTGGTCGGGGATACTGTTTCAGGAAGGGGACCTTATAGGCAAAGGACCTGGGAAGTTAGTCCGGACTTGATGATGAGCTGGGACTTCGCCTGTTTCATGAATCCCAATCACCTCATTAGCCCTTTGGATTTTCCGTGATCGTGTCCTAACATGCTAGGTGGGTGTCTTCGTTACTTTTTCGTTGTTGTGACTCAATACTCGACACCCACAAACTTAGGAAAGGAAAGGTTTATTTTAGCTCACAGTCTCGAAGGTCACAGTCGGTTTAGAGGCGGCCGGCAGCAAAGTACAGGGCAGAGGCAGAGGTGGAGGCAGCTTCTCAGGACATCACACACAAGAAGGCAAGCTGAGGCTAGTTGAGACTAGTCCCAGTCCCCCAGGAAGGCTGGTGCAGCTTATGTATCCTTTCAGGTCTCCGCCCAGTAGCCAGTCCCTCCTGCATCCAGGTGTGGCCACTACACTCTGTTAGTCCTAACTTAACGGTAATCCACCCCTCCAGACCAGATCCCAATCCACCAACATCACATGGTTCCATAGACAATTCATAAATTAAAATACATGAGACTTTTGGGGGACACTCCAGATCCTAACCACAACAGTGGGTTTGTGCATGAACACGTGTGTGGAACAGGTGTGCTCAGGGGCATCTTGCTGGAACCCACATAGTGGGGTGGGGGTGGGGCAGTGGGACTGAGCTTGCCACCAGGGCAGGCGTGGCGGTGTCCTTGGTCTCCCGAGTCCCCATTTGTGGTGGCATGTGCTCTATTTCAGGAACAATGTTTGAGGGAGGCAGAGTCTTTCGAGAGCTCCCAACTTTCTCAGGGGGGCAAAGTGGAGTTCAGAAGGGACACATCCATCCCACGGTCACCCAACAAGTCCTGGCAGAGGTGTGGGGACAGAACGAGAGACCGGTCATGGCAGACCTGTGTGAGACATACTTTGCATGGCTGAGATCAGGGTGACTGCCATCTTCAGGAGTAGCAGTGGGTAGAGCCCACATTGTTTTTCTTCAGAGTAAAGGTGGGTTTACCGGGACAAAAATCGAAAAGCGGAGTGGCACCAGTTCAGCCAGACTTCCAGAGATGAAAGGACTGCACGACCGTGAGTCCTGTGGGAGACTGGTAATGCCGAGGAGACAGAAAAGCTCCCTAAACAGAGCCAAGAAGGCAGAGAGACCCAATAGACCTACGACTCGGCAGGAGATTGAGTCAGGAACCAAAGACTCCCCAAGCAAGAAGTCCCAGACCCGATGGCTTTCTAAGTGAATCCTGTCAAACATTTAAAGGAGATTTAGCATTGATCCTTCTTAGACTCTTTCAGGAAATGGATGGGGACAGGATACTTCCGAGCTCACTCTGTGAGACCAGTCAGCGAACATCGCAAGAAGAGATTACCAACTAACCTCCCCTTAGGAGTACAGGTGCGGGAACACTCAATGAAGCACGAGTGGATTCAGTCCAGCAGCGTATCAGAAGGTCTCTGGCCGCAGGCCCGCCCCTCACTGATCCACACACCTGCCCTGTACTAGCCCGTGCTGCGTTACCATAGCAAGATTCCCGGCTTAGCCAGGCTCACTTTACGAAGGCAGAGCATATTTAGCTCTGGAAATTCAAGGGCGTGGTAGTGGTGTTGGCTGAGCTTCTTACAGTGATTGGGAGGGATCGATCATATGTGTGCCTCTGTGTGTGTGTGTGTGTGTGTGTGTGTGTGTGTACTGAGGATCAAACTCAAGGTCTTTGCTCTGACCACGCTCCCATTCAATTTTAATTTATTTTTTTCCAGACAAGGTCTTGCCAAATAAGAAATTGTCCAGGCTGGGCTTGAGCTTAAATTCTCCTGCCTCTGCCTCCCAGAGTGCTGCGATTGTCAGCTTGTGCAGCTGGGCCCAGTTGACATCACGTCCTGAAAGAGGAAGCCAGCCAGATCAAGGTCACTTTTATGACAACTTGCCCTCAAGGAGCTTTAGGGGTCCCAGGAAACTATCTTAATCCCTCCCAAAACCTGACATCCTCTCACTGGGTCTGCCTTGTTAGGTCCTACCAGTGCCCTCATCATCACCCTGTGGAAGTGGCCTCCCTCCAGCACCTGAACCCTTGGGGTGCAAGCCGCACTCAAACCACAGTTACCTGTGACGACTGGTCCCAAGAGTCCACCTGCCGTGGGGATCACAGATGCGCCACATTTAGGTGAACATTATTGGGGGGTGTTCTCTCATGGAGGTCTCCTTGGGTGAGACTGCCACTGGCCAGTGAGCAGAGGGAAGCAGGTGGCCTCTGCAGTAGGGGTACCTTGTCCAGTCAGCCTCAGGCCTGAGTGAAATGGGAGGCCCAGGTGGGAGGGCACTCGTGCCTGCCTGTGCGGCCGGCTCACAGCCTTTCCCGTCTTTGTATCCAGACTGTCAGCTCTCTTGCGTCCCGGGCTGTTAGCCTTCAGAATGGGGCCAGCTCAGTGCCTTCTGGGTTTCCAGCTTGTGACGCCAATCTTGGGACACATCAGTCTCTGTAGCCGCGCGAGCCCACTCCTTATGATACAGCGATGCACACGCACGCTGTCAGCTCTGTTCCTCCGCAGAACGCCGACTAGCGGCCCCCAGCCCTCCACGCTCCACTCTCCCTGTGTGCAGGGTCCAGGAGCAGGGGCTCAGACTCCTCCAACATAGACGCAGAGTCACACAGCTGCATGCAAAGATTTTCACGCGTGCCTGGGCACAGAGAGCAGACCCACCCAGGTACAAACGCACACACAGTTCCCAGGCCTGTGTATCCTGCAGAGATGCGCTCATGTGTGTTCCTGGATATGCCCAGAGATGCCTGTGGGGCAGGGCAGGTGCCAGCAGGGCAGGTGCAGGGTGTCTGGGCTCAGAACCACGTGGAGCTGGGGCAGAGGAGCACACCCACATAGAACACGTGTATGCTTACATGCATGTGCTCATGACCTCCATGGGCATCCTGGCCAGGGGCATACATGCCGAGCAGATCGCAGATCGGCAGATCGGCAAACACACCTACACACGCCTGCATGCACACACACACACATTTGTTCGCCCACATGCACCCACATTGCCCCCACCAAAAGCAGCCCACAACGGGGGGATTTTCCACATTTCTCGAGACACCTGGTCACCAGTTGGAACTTGCTTGACTGCTGTTAAGGAGCCAGCAGCACTGCTGCCTCCTGCCAGTACACAGGGTGGTGCCCTCGGCCCTGGCTGCCTGGTAACCAAACCAGGCCTGGCCTCAGGAGTGCCAGGCAGAGGAGGGAGAGGGGGAGCATGTTTGCACCCCATAATTTAAGCGTCTTGGCGTGGTGCACAGCCTGGCTTGGTGCTGCCCATACTGTACCCTCTGTGGGCATGTGAAGGGTAGGAGGGTGGCTGCTGGGCGTGACTGTCAGTGCGGGAGCCTTCCTCTTGTTCACCCCCACTACCTTCTGCTTGTGCCTCGTGTCCTGCCTCTTGCTGGGCCCCTCAGGGCTGCACCCCTCACTTCTCTGCCCTCGGGTGACCATCGTCCACAACCTATTCCTTGGGGCTTCTCCTTATGCCCTGATTGTCCCACATCCACGGTCAGCTCTAGAACCCCAAGCAATTCCCCAGCCTGCCTGGCTCCAGGCCCTGTGGGTCCCCAGCCTCGGAACCTTTCAGGGGACATCACGCAGCGAGCTGCCTCTGTCCCTCGGCTCGTCTTTGTCCCTCATTACATGGTCTCTGATGCCACTGCTCACCAGGACTGGCACTGGGGATGCTGATTGGAGCCATGGGACATGGCTGGCACTCTGAGAGGGGACCTGAGCCTTCCTGAGGCAGCCATGTCACTATGAATAAGACGTGTGTAGCTCTGCAGCTACCCTGTCCACAGCACCAGGTTCCCTTACCATCAGAGGGATGCTGTAGATGCCTGTGTTTAAGGCATGTAAGGGTGACCCACCACCTGCTTGCAGGGATGTCATAACCTTGGGCCCACAGGTCCCTGATGGTCACACCCAACTCCCTACTGATATGGTCCTTCTGGCAATTTCTGGATGGAACCATTCCTCCCTACCCCGGGGCCTTTGCCCTGCTGTCCCTGCGGGTTCCCCCCACCTCCTTAGGCAAAGTCTCTTCCTGTGCTTCCCCGCAGGAAAAACCGACCACTGCAACCTCTCTCCCAGATGGGACTCCGCACGGTCGCCACTTAGCACCTATCTGAATTCTTGGTTTACCATTCGCCTAGCACCCTTCTCCCTAATGGCCGACCATCATCGGGGAAGGACTCGCTTGGTGGAGTTCGTCACGTGGAAGGTACCCAATAAATAACTGTGGCACCAAGGAAGGAAAGAGTTCCAAGGAGGGAGTGAAAGTGACTTCTGCCTCACACGCCAAATCCTGTGTTATCTTTCACCCCACTGGAGTGTTTTGGTGGCAGGAGGGTCATGTGTGAGCAGACAGCCCCCAGGTGCCCTTCAGACCCCTCCTGTAGCCAGCCCCACCCACCTCCAGCTTGTTCCCTGAGAGGGCACTATTGGCTGCTCTGGCCATGGTGGCCTGTGTGGTCCACGTTTCCTCCTCCTCTCTCTGCTGAGTCCTGCTTTAACCCCTGACCCTGAAGCTGTGAGTCTGCTGTCCCCTCTGCCCAGATCTCAGCTCTTGCCCCAGGGTTCCTGCTGTCAGCCTCCACTGGCATCCTCTCCCCCTCCCAGATGCCCGGATCCGGGCGCGGCAAGCTGGTCTCTCGGGCTTGAAGGCGGCATCGCCTCCCTGGGTCCTGAATGTTCCTCTGTGTATGCCTGTGTCCTGCCCTTCTCTTGCAAGGACTCAGTCCTATGGGTCAGGGCAGCCCTAGTGTCCTTGTTTACTTAGATCACTTCCAGAAAGGCCCATTTCCAAAGCAGCAGGACTGGGGTTAGACCTGTGGCTTCCAGACAGACAGCATTCAGCCTGTCACTGGCCCCTGGGGCCCCTCAGCCTGCTTGGGGCTGCCAGGGCTCGGGGTGCCACCTTTGCCCCTCCCTAGCCTCCCCTCTGACCTCAACCTCCCTATTGGGTCCCCAGCACGCTGCCCAGGCTTGCTGGTAGCCTGGACACTGACTCGGGGGAGGAGTCTGATCCCCTGACTGAGATAGGATCTGGGCTTCATCTATCCACAGGCCTCAGGTTATCCTGGAAAATACCCCGCCTAGGGCCCACGCACATGGCCTTAAGTTCAGCTTGTCCTAATGCTGCTCTGTGACCTAGGCTGTCCTGTCCCCTCTGTCCCCCTGCACTGCTCTGTTGCTGCCTTCCACAGAGGCAGGACCAGAGGGAACACGCGTGGTGAGACTCCCCTACTGCTCCTGCCGGATGGCCCTCGCTCCGTAGAGACAAACATCTATCTCTGCTACCAGAAGCGGCCAAGGAACCCCTGGGGATCTGAGGACACTGATTCTCCCTCTAGCGCTTCTCCCCAGCTGCTGCTCTGCCCTAGGGTCCCAGTAGAATCTGCCCTTCCAGAAGAGCGGGCAGCCCCTCAGTAGGAAGGCCGGCAGGGGTTTCTTCTTCCCTGAACTGGTCTGGGAGTTGTGCAGGAGAGGACACTGGTAGGCTGCCCTGGGGTGTTAGGGCCAGGCAGCCCCTAGTACCAGATTTCATGGCTCCCGTTGGCACCTGCCTGTCTACTCTCCTTCCCTAGCATGGACACTCAGGCCTCTCTTGGCCTTTCCACTCTCAGATCCTCTAATGAGCCAGGCTCCCAGCTACCCTAGGACCTTTGCACTGGGTTTCTGTCTCTAGAATACTCACCTGCCTCCTGTGTGACAATTGGACGTTTCTTCCCCTTTAGGCAATTCTTGACTCAGATTAACTTCCATGGTCGGATGGCTTCCTCTCCAGTCACAGGCCACGGAGGGGACACATTGTAATTGCTGTTAGCCCCCATCCAAGATACCCCTTGTCCTGCTAGCTGGCAGGGGCCGTGCCACCAGGCATCCCGGCCACAGCACATGGCTGTGACCCTAGTGGCCCGCTGGTGCTGCTTCCAGAGGCGGTGAGCTGACTCCCTCCTCCCACCAAGCTTGCGGTCTGGATGGACGCCCCTGTCCCCACGTCTCCCCTGCCCTCGGAGGTGCCCCACGATGGCCATTTCTGGGGCTCCACTGCCAGCCATGACTCAGCTGTGCTTCTGACCAGCTTCCATCCGCGCATGAACACAGTGCCTGTCCCCTTCAGGGGTGTCTGGACGTCTGTGGATGGATTTGCTCCGAAAAGATGCAGTGGTGCCCTGTGGATGGTGACGCCCCTGCGACATTGTCCCGGGGACCTGCATGTACTCCTCACCTGGGTCCCAGCAGCACCGCGCGCCTCGGGAGCGTGGCTGAGCTCAGAGACAGAGCGCGCACACCTCAAGAGGACGGTGGGGGTGGGGGGTGACACCGGAGAGGACGTGGCGAGCGGCGAGGCCACAGCTCCGAGGCCACAGCTCCCACGACAGCACAGCAGAGGTGGGGCGTTTGCAGGCCAGCCAAGTGTGCCGCCCTGGCCCAAGACTCCCCCGCCTCACCATGCCTGGTCAGGAAGAAAGGCCCTGGTGGGGAGGAACGTACCACAGGCACGCAGCACGTGCTGGAGTCTACCTCTTACCTCCGGTCCCGCCTTCCCATCGGCATTGACTGGTTTTCTTCAGGTACTATGTAGAGCAAAGCCCAAATTTGACCCCTGTCCATGTTCCTACCTATGTTATCTCCGCCTAGTTTCAGACAGACATTCCTGTCACCAGCAATCCCATTCCTAGTTACCCTTTCTTTTCTTTCTTTCTTTCTTTCTTTCTTTCTTTCTTTCTTTTTCTTTCTTTCTCTTCCTTCATTCCTTTTTTTCTTTCTTCTTTCTTTCTTCCTTTCCTTCTTTCTCTCTGAGACGGGGTCTCAATCTGTAGTCCAAGCTGGTCCTGGACTCACTGTGTGGCCCAGGCTGACCTCAAACTGAAGGCAATTCTCCTGCCTCAGCCTTCTCCATACTAGGATTATAGGTGATCGCCGCCACGTCCACCTTATGTGATGCCAGGGTGCTGGAGATTTGAATCCCGGTCCTATGCTTGCTAGGTAGGAGCTCTAATCTCCGAGCTCTGCTCCCAGCCCCTTGCTGCCCTTTCTAGTCAATGTGTGGCTCTCTGCGGAGTAGCTTTCCCCGTGCTCACACGGTACACTCTTTGGTTGTGGCTCAACATGATGTTTCTGGGCTTCCTGGCCATTGTTTGTGTCTGTGGCTTGTCCTTTCTGATTCCTGAATAATATTCCACAACGTGAGTCTGCCATCTGACTGCTGGTAGATACAAGATGCACCCAGTTTGGGGCTGGGATAAATGCAGCCACTGTGAGCCTTTGTGTGCGGTGGACACATCTGCCCTTACTTTTCTTGGGCAGGTGCCCCGGAGGGGGTTGCTCAGCCTTATGGGAAATTGTGACTCAGATGCCTTTAAGAAATTAATATGGAACATTGCAATGGTTTATGGCGCAGAGAGAGGAGAGCAGAGGAACTCTGGAAGCTGTTCCTGGATCTGCCTGCTGGTGGGCTGGAGGCCGCGATTTCCAGTCTTTTCACCTGGGAGCATGTCTGTGTGTTTGGTGGCACAGATTCCATGGACAGAGCCTTTGAGGCAGGTGGCTTCCAGGAGCCCCTCGGCCCAGAGGAACCCTGGTTTCCTGAGCACAGCTCCGGCCACTGCCTCCACGGACGGAGCAGCTGTACGGGTGGCCACGTACGTTCTGGGTGGGATGTGAGGGGAGCCCTCTTCTCTGCTGGGACCCCTGCTCGTGGCCCAGGAGCCTGGGCCTCCTAAGTCCCCATGCCCACTCCTCCGTCTTCCTCCATCCCAGTACTCCCCGCGTTCCGGCCCAGAGCAGTGGTTCTGTGGGCTCCATGGCGGGCCAGCATGCGAGTGTGTGGAGGTGGGTGTGCGGGTGTGCACGCTGCTCTGCCAAGCCCACAGCAAGAGTCATGCCGTCGGCCCTGTGGGCACCCACCAGCCTCTCCGCTAGCCAGTGACCTGGGGCTTCTGGGCTCACCAGGCCATCCACGGCTCTACAGATTATTTTTAAAGTACTGTGAAGCTGGGCATGGTAGCACATGGCTCTCATGCCAGTGTTGGGAGACTGAGGCGAGAGAATTCCAAGTTTGAGCTCAGAGCTGGCAACTTAGTGAGACTTGTTGTCAAAATAAGAATTGAAAATGTTTGGGGATGTGGCTCATTGTGAATGTCCTAGATTCAATCCTCAATGCCACCAAAAGGAGGAAGAGGAGGAGAGCAGTGTCACAAGGGACTAGGGACTGCACTGCGTCGAAAGCCATTCCTCAAAAACTGTTGACTCCCCTCACTGTCCCTTGCGAAGATGTGACTCAGGTTCTGCAGATTAATATGCAGGTCTGCGGTGGCCCAGCGGGCGCACGAAGCCTTCCCCGTGGGGCTTTGTGTAGCCCCGACCCCAGCCGCTCAGCCAGGACCCCGGTCTCCAAACAATGCGTGGCCAGCCTGGGTGGCACTACGCAGTCCCTCTTGAAAAGGCCTTTTGCTGGGGCTGCCTTTTAAGAGGGGACAATTGACAGGAGGCCTGGCGCTTATTCAGGCAGAACAGCAGGGAAAAGTGCTCGCAGCCAGTGTCAGGGTGGGCAATGCCCAGAGCAAGGGGCCCGTGGGGTGGCGAGGAGCCGGTCGCTAGGAGACAGCCTGCCAGGCACCTCTCCGCAGCCCCCGGGGCTCCCTCCAGCCCCGTTCTAGCCCCGCTCGGTTCCCGGTGTTTGTCAGCCACCGAGCATGTCTGAGGTGTGCTGGGAGTTGTGAGCAACTCTGTAGCCTCCCGGGGCCTCTATCGTCAGAATACATGGAGTATTCCCAGCATCCCTTGCAGTTCTGAGATGGATCTCCCACCCTACCCCTAAACCTTAGCCAACCATGGTGCTTTCCCAGCACGTCTCCCCTAGCCTGAGCAGCCACCCTCGTACAACCCCGTTAGTCTGCACCGTAGCCTCCTCCCACTCCCGCCTTCCTTTGAAGCTGGCCACCTTGCTCCTGCCCAGCCCTGAACAAGAGGCAGTGAGGGGCAGGAGGGGAGGGAGCGGCTGCCCGTGCCCGGATAGGTCTCTGGGCAGGACCTGGTGTTTAAACCTCTGCCCAAGCAAGGTTGCGGACCAGCCCCGCAGCTGCAGGGGCAGCCTCTTCTTCCCCAAGGACATGAAAACCCATATTCCACTCCCTGGGGGGTTTAGCACTGTGGTGAGATCCCTGGGATCCTCGGGCCAGGGGCCCAATGCCCACTTTGGCACGCCCTGGAAGGGGCCGCTGGGGTCGCTGTGTCCCGAGTTCTAGGTGCCAGCCTGCCTGCTGCCAGCGCTACCTCTCACCGCTCCTTGTCATGCCCCTCCCCTTATCTGCTCTTGGTCCCCTGCCGGGCACAGCAGCCTTATGGTCTCATCCCTGTGTGCTGTGGCGGGTGCCAGAGGGAGGGAAACCACTTCGCCCGACTCCACACACTGCAGGACAGCCCAGTGTGGATGGCTGCGTCCCTGCCTCATCCCAGGTTCCCAGCAAGGAGGGCTGTGCTGGAGGACAAGGCTCGTGGGCCTCGGAGCTGGGGGGAGGGGGGCCAGGGAGCAGCCCAGCTCAGCCATGGCTCTCTGTGGGCCTCTGGATGAGCACTCCTCTGCTGGCCTCATCTTTCCCACTAGGAAATGTTTTGCCACAGCCACCGACCCTGAGCTCATTAGCTGGCCAAGGGGAGGGGGAGAGGGAGGTGAGGCTCCCGCCACCTTCTGCCTGCTCAGACTGTGTTAAGGAGGCAGGACGCCATGGGGGCTTTGCCTTTAGTGGAATTAATAGAGACCTGGAGGTGGCAGGTGGGGGAGAGGAGAGGATGGAGCCCAGAGGTAGGGTGGGCTTGCCCAGCTCTCAGGAGCTGGGTGCCAGGCACACAGAAAACTTGAGAGCATCTGTTAGCCGTGGCCACTGTGAAAAGGAAATTATACAAACCTACAGTTTCATCAATGAGGTTAAAATAAATGGCTTTAGTGCACAAAACCCATCCTTTACCAACTATTTTCCTGTGTCACTATTGTCAGTGCTCAGTGGTCACTCGGTATCTTGTGTCTACGCGGTGAGGACACGTCTGCTGGCGAGCCATCATTCGGCAACTTTCCGAGCCTTTGTGGCTCTCCATCGGCCATTGAAGGAGCGTTTGCACTATGGATATTGGCAAACTTTGATTGTTTTGTTGACTGTCTAGACTCCAGAAAGTGCTGGAAAAAACGTAACTCATGTGGATTAACCTGGAAGTGTGTCCTTCTGTAGCTGTCATATGGTGAATAGCAAAGGAAATGGAGGAAATTTTCTTCCAGTGTCCAGGAATCATTACCCAGTGTGATGCCTTTATTAGGTTCTGCTTATGGTCACTCTGAGGAAAATGAAATCATCAGCCGGAGGACGGTCTTGCTCGTAAGTTGCATCCCTAAGTCGGTTATGGATAGAGTCTGGCGAGACCTATAGACACTATCAGAAACAGAGGGCTGGGTGGAATTTACAGTTCCCTTATTATTATGTCTTCGGCTCAGGCCTGGGCTTCTGGGAAGGCTTCCCAGAAGAACCAGAATGGTTTCGGTTTGAGAACCGAACTACAGAAACAGGCAGTTGTCTAACTCACGCTTCAAAAAGGGACCAACCTAGGTGCATAGGTCAGTGACCTCTGACCAGGTAGCCACATTGCTCACAACCCATCCCAGAGCAGGCGACAACACAGTTCCAGAGCTCCAACCCTCCCCGGGGACCCTGGCACCCCTCCCCAGGGCTCAGGATTACCCCTGAACCCCAGAATGGACTCCCTCTGATTTTGACATTAGATTGTCATTCTTGTGTTTCTGGCTTCTTTTGCTCAAGCCCATGTAAGCAAGATTCCTTCACGTTGTGGCGTGGGAACGTGAGTCCCTCCTTCTCTGCTAGGCAGACATGTGCTCTCTTACATCCACTCCACTCTCCACGGACATTTGAGTTGTTTCTGGTTTGTGACTGCTATCAGCAATGCTGCTGGGAGTGCTTGGAAGCCTGTCTGTAGGTGAGCAGTGGAAGCCTTTATGCAGAGCACGTGTGTGGGAGTGGGGTCACTGAGTCTTGGGAGAATTTACGTTCAGTGTTAATGGATTCTGCAAGACTGTGTCTCAACATCAGTATTAATTCACAGTCTGCCAGTACTATGTGGATGTGACTGACACTCAGTTACCCTCAGTAGCAGCTGATGTCCATCCTCCTTCATTTTAGCCATTCTGGCCAATGCACATAGAGTCCCGTTATGGCTGTAATTTGGATTTCCCCGATGGGCGATACTGCCAGCACCTTTTCACCACAGCCTGGCCATCTGGATAGCCTCTGGTGTAAAGTGTCTGTGCAAGCCTATTGCCCGTTTTTCAGCGTGGCTTTTTTTTTTTTTTTTTAAGATTTCTAATATGG
Organism: Ctenodactylus gundi; assembly: GCA_004027205.1. Classification (NCBI taxonomy): domain Eukaryota; kingdom Metazoa; phylum Chordata; class Mammalia; order Rodentia; family Ctenodactylidae; genus Ctenodactylus; species Ctenodactylus gundi. The sequence goes on from PVKB01004029.1 coordinate 130,241, forward strand.
GAGGGCCTTTTGATGTTCTATATATTCTGGAGCTTATGTCAGACCCCAGTATAGGAACATCTTCTCCCTCTTGCTGGTCGCATTTTACGCATCTGTGCTGGCATCCTTTGATGAATAGCATTCCTCTCTAGTTTTAGTGATGTTGAATCTATAAACATTTCCCTCTGGAGTTGGCACTTCTTATGGCCAGACGGAGAGGCCACCGCCCACTTGGGCATCATGAAGATTCTCTCTGCTTCTTTCTTGTCTTCTCACAGGGACCCATGGTCCATCAGCTGTTGAGTTTCCTTGTGCAGTGGGGTGACCATCAAGACAAATTCTTCCCTTGGGGATCCATGTGGACTCAAATGCACTCACTGGAAATGTTCTGCCCCGGCACTTGTGACATTGAGTGTGACCCCGTGTCTGTGGCTCTCTATGCCCTTGGTCCATGTTATTGGGTCTGAATAGTCCTTGCCTGGGATGGCGTGGGTGTCTGGCCTGCCCACCTGTTTTATTGTTCTTCACTGAGACGCTTGGCGGCTCTTGGCCCTCTGTAGCTTCCCACGGATTTTGGAATCTGCTCGTCAGTGTCAGGCAAGAGAGACCTTGCCAGGAAAACATGGGAAAGAGGCAAAACATGTTCCAGGAAGAGGAAATCCCCTCGTGTGGTCATTTTCCATGCATTTAGCACCGGCTATGCTCCAGGCAGTAGGGTTCCACAGCCAGGTAGATGTGCGTTAGCTGGCCTGTCACTGATGAGAAACTTGAAACAGGAGTGCAGCGTCCCTGCCCCGAGACCACTGTGGGAGAGCAGTGACTACACACCGGGGCCTGTCTGCGGCAAGGCCCACGCATTCACTTATCCATTCCTGTGCTCTTTCACAAGCATCTGCACCTCCTCGGTGCCAGGCACCGTGAATGCTGAGACTATGCCAGCTACAGCACTTGTCCCTCAACTCCTGCGCCTGCCACAGAGTGGATGAAAGTTTGTGACCCAAAGGAAGAGGGGTGCACCAAGATGAAGGAAGAGCACGGGCAGAGGCCCAGGGTCCTGAGAGCGTGTGATGACCTGAGCGGACAGGTGGAGGACTGTGGGTAGTGCAGGGTCTGACGTGGGGTGAAGACCTGTGCTTCTGCTGGTGATGCCAGGGGCAGGTGGGGCTACCAGGGGAAATGTGAGACTGGAAGGAAGGTGGACAGGCCGTGTGTAAAGGAGGGGCCCATCTTGTCCTGTTAGGGCTGATGGGGGCAGGGGCGAGGGGCTGGAGAGAGACCCCAGGGACTGAGCAGACATGGAGTGCGGTGAGAACCAAGCTGGGAAACAAGGGGGCGGGGGCTAAGGAGAAAAGGGGGGAGGGATGAGGATCAGAGGGAGGCTGCCCAAGCAACATGGAGGCCAGGCACGGAGGCCGTGTGTGTGGCTCATGGACAGAGTGGGTGCTGCCTGGTGAGAGCCTGGCCCACGAGGGCCTCTGTGCTGGGTGGGGTGGGCTGGGACCTCCCTTGCCCCCGTCCCACCAGGCACCCCTGCCTGCAGTTGTGGTGGCTGTGTATTTCCTGCATATCGCACGTGCTTCGTGAGTGGTGAATAAATAGGTGGATGGTTCACGGAGACCCTCATTCTCAAGCACAATCCATGGCCGCCTACCCCACAAGGCCAGGCCTCCCGGGACGAGCTAGCCCCGCTTCATCCACCCCGTCCCCAGCGGCAGTAGCAAAGGGACACTGCTTACTGGGGGTTATCCTTACCATGGAGAGCTAAGCCCATGCCTCCTCAGGACCAGCCCCCACCCCCCAGACTGTGCCACACAGGCTAGATGAAGGCTGACTCTGGCATCTGCCCCCTCCTTCTCTACACCCACGGGCGTGGAGGCCAGATGGGCGCTTCCAACATCCCTGCCACTGGCCTCCCGTTGGTAGGTGGGGCAGTCTCACGGTGGCACAAGCGTAGGCTGCATGGTGAGCGTGTGGTTGAGGTGGTCTTGAGATACTCCCTGCTTGGCAGCGGGTGCTGCCTTCACACCACCCTGGGCCCTGTCTGAACAGCTGGGCTTCTCGTCCGCACAGCCTTCGTCCGCGGTGGAGCACAATCGCTCCATACACACCAGGAAGCACGCGAATCAGGGACAGGAAGAGAGGGAGCAGTTGGCCCCTTCCTGGTACAAACAGAGGCCCGTTTTAGCTCCGACGTCAGGCCCCTGCGTGCTGTTGCCGGCGTGAGGGAAAGTTCAAGCCACCGGGTCACTGTGAGGGGCTCTGAGAGTGTCCCTGACTGAACCCACTACCGTGGCATCTGTGCAGAGGCTCCAGGCGGCAAAAGGAAGCCACAGCTGGAGCCTTGAGCATGGATCTTGCCTGGCTACACTGGCCCTGGCCTAGGAGCTTTGGGACAACATGCGCTAGCCTGTGCCTTGGTTTCCCTTTGTAAGCTGGAACCTCCCGCGTGCCCACCTGTCAGGATGGTGTTATTTTCATGGGAGAGGTGGGGTGAAGTTTGGGAACCTGTCTTACGACTTTTTGTTGCTGGGACGGAATCCCTACACCTATAATCTAACGGAGGAAAGGTTTCTTAGCTCACAGTTTCAGAAGGTCTCACTATTCATGGGAGGCTGGCAATGGCGAAGAGTCTGGCAGAGGCCTAGATGGAGAAAAGGTGCTCAGAGGATCTCAACAGGGAGCAGAATGAATGAAGAGCAGAGCCAGTGAGGGAGGCGTCCCTTCCAGGTCAAGCCCCAGTGACCAGCCCCTTCCAACCAGGCCTCACCTCTAAAAAGCACAGGCAATCAATGGGTTCACCCTGTGATTGAGTCACCTTTCAAATTGGGGGCTTTTGTTGGAGGGAGGGGGATATTCCAGCCCCAAACCACAGTAGAATCCCCTTCTCCAAGGCCAGACTTAAGTAAGCACTCAGCAAACCTGAAGCTTGTTATTTGAGAATTAACACTCTGGAGCTCACTCTCTGGGAACCCCCACCTCACTCACCTCTAGAGACAGCAGACCAAGAGCATCATCTCACATGGCCTGAAGTTTCCCAGGTTGGCACTTGGGAAGCAAAGCCCAGTGGCTAGCCATCAAAGGATAACTGCTGGGCAAGCGTTGTTCTTCCCAGTCCATGCGGAACCATGGCCAAGGCCACGGGGGACGGAGAACCCAGAGCTCCCTGCTGTTCACTGGTAGCATCTCCCTCCAACCCTCCTGCTGCCCGTGCTAAGCTCCCTTCCCAGCACGTTCATGGACAGGCTGCTGGTGGCTACTCCCCGACCCTGGTGCCAGCACCTCTGCCCTAACATCCTTGGGCCATCAGGCAGGTGGGACCTCTTGAAGGTTTTGAAGCGAAGGACATCAAGCTAAGGATGACTTCTAAGAACTTGTGAGGGGCCCTGAGTGGACCTCCTTTCCACCCCTGGTTCCCAGGGGCGTGGGCATCGGCCTCCCAGGCTGGACCCTCTGGGTATGGCCATTTCACTCCTGCAACCTGTCTTCCACTCTGTCACGACACTTGAGACCCTCAGCATCCCATCCCTTTCCCCGGTTCTGAGCTCACTTGGAAGGAAGGAAGTGCTCAGTGTGCAATGTTCCCCATTGATGTTAAGACCGCCCATGAGGCTCGGAGGGCTCGCGTCCACTCCGTGGTGTGAGGGCATCTGGTGGTGACTTGGGACGGGGAGAATTTGAAGCAGTTCCAAGCCAGGAATCCAAAGCCCCTTCTGCCTATAGAGCAATGGCTCACACTTGTGGTCACTGGCCCCCTCAACCTGGCTGTTTACGAGCTCCAGATTCCAAGATGGCAGCAGAGCGTCTGTGGCCTGGCAGTGGTCATTGCTCTCTGGGTGGCTCTCCATGAAGTGTGAAGCCATCAGGCCAGGGAACATCATGGCCAGAACCCCCAGACATCCAGACTGGCCCTTACCCTCCTGGATTGACCAACTGCCAGGGCCAGTGCTATGGTTCCCAGGGACCCCGAGTCCTGTTGGAGGGACAATCTATTTCTCCTGGCTCTGAGAAGGTCACCTTGAGAGCCAAGGGGGTCATAGGCTGGGAAGGTACCCCATGAATGTGTCCAGTGGCCTCAGTCCCCGTGAGTGGCCACTCCAGGCAGGAGCCAGGGCAGGGCAGAGACCAAAGCCTGTGGCCTTGCTCCCCAAGCCTGGGCACAGTCTGGCCCCCAGGCTGACCGAGACCAGTACCCACACAGCCCCAGGTTCCAGACCGAGCCCCTTGGGCCCCTCCGTGGGCTCTGGAAAAACAAACAAACAGCTCTAGTGCTGAAAGCATCCCTGCATCTCCAGTCCCTGACAGCCTGGGCCAGGACAGAGACCCCAAACGGGCCACCTCTGTAGAGAACAAGCTGCTGCCTGTGTGCTGAGAGCCGCCCAGACGCCCTCAGCCACTGGGACGCCGCACGGACAGATGGGGTCTGTGCTCTGTGGAGCAGAGTGGAGTGGAGGCCTCCTCAGCGGCCCACACCACCCACCAGCCCAGGCCTCTGGAGCTGGCGGGCTGGCAGAGAAGGAGATTCCAGAGCAGCACGACCAGGAAAGCGCCCCAGACCCTGCCGTCGGGGTCCTCACTCACCCCCAGCAGGGGTCAGCACTGTGAGGATGGGTGAGGTGACTAGGCTGCCCGCTCGGGTCTAGGTGCAGGGAAGGTGAGGTGGGCTAGAGAAGGGGCCCAGCTGTCTCTGAGACAAGAACCAGTGTCAGCTTGTGTCCACCACCAGGAGGTTGTCCCCGTGATGCCATCTTGCTGGTTTCGTGACCACATATGACACACAAGGCCTGATGTTTAGTCGACTTTAGGGATGAGGAAACTGAGGCCCAATGGGGGATCTGTAGGAGATACAGAGAGAGAGATAGGTCTCTAACCCCAGCTCCCCACCTTGGCAGCCCCTTGCTGGGGGCCCCGCCCACGGTGGCTCAAGTCGGGGAGGCTGGTCTTTTCTCAGCATCATGTTTTAGACAAAGGGAAGAGAGCTTTATATAAAGTTAGAAGGGAGTCCAGCTGTTGATCAATATTGTGTATCAATTAGAGATTCTCATTCTGCTTCTAGTATTTACCACTTCTGCAAGTATTACAAGCACCACAAGTTTTCCCAGCACCGCAAGATTCGACACCAGCACCCCCAACATCACCCCCAGCACCCCAGCTTCACACCAGTGCCCCGGCTTCCCCTAGCACCTCCAGTTTCTGCATTAACATCTCCAGCCTCTCAGCATTGCCAGCATCCCTGGCCTCACCACCAGTATTCCAGCATCCCCAGAGTTCCCGGCTTCACCATCTGCACGACGCTCCTCCCGGGTTCAGGTTTCCTGGGCCACATCCACACGCAGGGCAGAGCCTCGGGACTCCTGGTCCCATTTCGTCTTCCCAGCCATGTTGCTGAGTGTGCAGGATAAAGAGAAAGAGGGTGCACCCCCTTTCCTGGGTCTGCCCAGTTTCACAGTGGTGGGGAGGATGGAAGGGCCGGACGGGAGGGCCGCAATGGCGAAGGTGTAGGTATTCGCACGACTCCCGGTTCTCTGCTGGAAGAGGGGATTTTTGCCATGGCCTTGTGATCGAGAGGTGAGCGGCCAACTCAGGAGGAATGCTGTGGACTGGCTACAGTGAGGCAGGCGCTCCTGGCTGTGCGGTGGGCTCCTTGCAGAGTCTGCTCAGTCCTGGGCTGCGTGCAGGCGATGGGGTGCTGCTGGAAAGCCAGGTGGGGAGCGCAACTCTCTCCAGATGAGGGGCTGATGACTCAAGGGAGAGAAGACGCAGCACCAGCTTTGCTGGCTCGGAGGTTTTGTAAGTCTACAGGGCCTGTGATCTCAGATCAGATCTCAGGGGTTACTGTCTCAGCCCCCTCATGGGGTCCCATACCAGGGGCAGCAGAGTGGGACAGAAAGTGGTAGCCTTGTCCAGGGCTCAGGCCAGCAGTGCCAGGGCAGCCTCCGGAGTTGCAGGGCCCAGGGCTCTGCACTCAGGGGTGCCAATCCGCATCCCCCTGTGTCTGGACTACTGCGGACTCAGCCTGTGGGGTCAAGGGAGGGGCTGCAAGAGTGAACCAGGGCATAACCGAGGCCTGGCAGGCCGCCCAGGGGTTGTGCACAGGCCTCAGCTTCTGAGAATGTTGCAGAAACCACTCAGGCAATATGTAGGAGGGGTTACCTTTCACACCCACAAGTGTACCCCTCATGCCCAGGCAGAAGGAAGGGAATCTGGCCAGCCATCAGCACGAGTCTGGAAATTAGGGCTAACTGTGGTCACTCGGGTCTTCTCCACCCAGTGGGCCATGCGGGAGGAGGTCTTCATGCCCAGAGGAGCATCCAGGCCACCCCTTCTTCAAGGACCCCGATGTCCCAGCAGCTAACCTGCTCCCTTCCCTCCTGAGTGTCCCCACTGACCTGCCTGAAGCCTTGTGGCAGGGAGGAGCCCAGACCAGTGCAGCCTTGCATTTGAGAGGAGCAGGGCTTATTTTGGAGCAGTTGTTTTTTTGTAACCAAGAACTCTGCGCCCCTTGTGTGTGCCCACTTCGGGGACCTATGGTAGCCATGGGGTAGTGGAGAAAGCACCCTGCCACAGAGTGCTCCCTGGTGTGTGGACTACACCTGCCATAGCCCAGAAGCCTGCTGAGCATGGTCAGATTCCCCGTGGGGCCCTTGGAAGGGAGTGGGAGCCTGCAGGGTGGGAAGAGAGCTCCTGGACTCCCGGGGGCGAGTCCCACTGTGCTGGAGGGAGGGGGTCAGCAACCACGGCATAGGACCCCAGGGCATCCTGGGAAGTGGGGGTCGCTGGCAGCCCGGCGGAACAGGCATGAGAAGTCAGGGCCATGCCTTTTGGGTCTGTGAAAGAAAGGGGCTAGACAGATGTAGGAGACCTTGATTCTAGAAATGTGGCCCTAGCTCTCAGCCTGGCTTAGAGTTTCTGAAGCTCGTTGTCATATGGAGGGTCCTCATGCCCTGTCCTGGCGGTCACCAGAGACTGTTCTAGCACACCGTGTCCTTTCTGCCTCCCTGTTTGGATAAAGTGACCAACTTGTGTCAGCTCTCCCAGAATTTTATAGAAGGAAAGTACTATGCCCCGGGACCCCTCATCAGTGCCCACAGTGGCCGGCCACCCCCACCCTGTGTCCTCAGTGATGTGGGATCTTGCTGAAGGAGCAGAGGGATTTACCCCAGTGCTAAATCCCACTTCGCATGCCTTTAGCCCTCCTGCGCACGCGTGTGTACACACACACACAGACACACACCACGCACACTCTTATTCTCTATGAATATCTACATGCACATAGGCACACCCACACTTGCACCCACATGCACCCATGCGCACACGTGTACAATACATGCGGGCACATAGACTTCCTCTTGTGACTCGTGGGAGACCAGGATGGGGACGTGCTGCCCCTTGACCCGTAGACATTCGCAAGTGCAAGGTCGTTCTCTTATTGAGCAATCACTGACATCAGGTCACCTCCATGCATGTAGCACGGACTGCACCCAGCCTCTGGCCCAGTGTCTCTGCTGGTCCCCACACTGTTCCCTGCAGCTGTTCTGCTGTCTGTCCCAATCCAGGGACATTTGATGGGCACGACTCTCTTCTCGGAGAGTCTGTTCTTGACCTTGTTTTTGCTTTAACATGACCTTGGCTTTTTGGAAGTGCCAGGTGGGTGATTTGGTAGCGTGCCCTTGACCTGGGAATCCCAGCTCCTCGTTGCACCCAGGGGCCTCACTCCCTGATGGCCATCACTGTGGCTTTGGCCCACCCAGTGGCCTGGCTATGAAAGGGGTGCCTCCTTATGCTCTAGGGCATTTGGGGGTTCATTGTGACCTACTAAGCGTAGAACATGTGTGCACCCCAGGTGGCAGGCTAATGCTGTCTCCCTACAGAGGCCCAGAGTAGCCCAGAGTCCCATAGCAAGAAGGGCAAACAAAGTCAGAATTGGAACCCAGACCTATACAAAGGTTGTGCTTACGGGTGACCTCCAAGTAGCCCAGGCTGGACCATGTTGGGCCCTTGGGTCCCTCACCTTCTTCAGAAGAAGATGTCTGAATGTCCCCAAGGCCCACCGGGCACCAGGAAGGAAAGGGTTCAAGCTGTTCAGATGGGCCAGGTGCTGGAGCAGGAACAGGTACAGCAGTGCCATGCCCTGTTGACCTCACACTTGCTGGCCTAGGTGTGCCAGCTCTGGTTTGATAGCTGAGGGCAAGAAGCTCCCCTGTGCCTGGAAGGAGACCCCTGCCTACAGGACTCAGCCCAGGCTTTGCGGGAGTGCGTGTGAGGTGGGGAACCCCTCTGGGCCCCGAGAGAGCAGGCTGATTCTCCCTCTCTGCACAGGTGGAGGAAATGGGTGCAGCAGGGCTCTGCCACTGGGGCCACTGGGAGCCCTGCCAGTGCCTGCTGGGCGCCAGGCTGAAGCCCCAAGCCTGGCTTCACTCTGAGCTATCCCCTCCCAGAGACTCTGGAAAAGGCTGGGGCCGTGGGAGGCCCCCCAGGCCCGGAGCGCCTCCGCCCCTTCCGCATGGCCTCTGCAGGACATTACCTCATCCCTCGTGGGGCAAATCGGCCCCTCGCCAGCAGATTGTGCTGGGAACGTGCTTCCTGCCCTCTGGCTCCAGGGGACAGTGGGCAGGAGCACGAGGCAGCTGAGAGGCAGCACCTCCCTCTCCCAGGGGTGCCTGGGACTCAGCCTTCTCCTCCCGGCATCATTCTGGGTGGCCTGTGGGTGGGTAGGGCTCTCTTCAGCCACAGGGCCCATCTACTGTGGCCAGGGCTCTGGGCCACTCCAGTGGTGAGCCAGGATGGGAACGAATCAGCTGAGTGGAGAGGCCCTGGGCTGAGCCATGGGAGCAGGAAGTAGATGCGCCCAGACGAAGTGGCATTGGATGGGCAGCACCCCCACTCCATGCTCAGTGGGTGCTCGGGCAAGGGGAGAGCCTCTGTGGCCCGAGATGGCCTTGTGTAGGCACCGGGGGCTTATGGGGAAGAGGCCACACGGTCATGTCTAGTTTCCTCTGCAGTCATAAAGTGAGAGCCTGAGCGGTGGCTGAGCAAACAGGTGACAGCTGGAGGTCCCATCCTTCCAGGGCACTGTCCCCAGGCCACTCCCAGGGTCACATGCATTCTATCTGCTGCCCCTCCCAGCACCCCTGGGGTGGGTGTGGGCTCAAGATGTCAGGTCCTGCTCAGCTCAGCCACTGGTAGCTCCCTGGTGCTGGATGGGAGCTGCTCCCCAGGGAGAATTTCTTTCCTCCTGGGGCAGACAGGGAGAGGGGCTCACCCCGCCACAGACAGCAGCACCTGCTCTCCTGTCCTGTGGCTTCATGGCTGGCAGATGCCACAGCAGACCTTTCCTCCTCACTTCCTGGTCCAGGTGCCCCTCCTGGAAGAGGCTTCCCAGGGGAGGGTCACCATGAAGTCCGGAAGAACGATTAGCAGGAAACCAGGCAAGAATACAAGAAGCAGCGCTCAGGAGGCGTGCGATGAATCACATTCCCTACACACACCCGCTGCAGGCCTGACCTGAGCACCCACTAGGGCCTTCACAGGGCCCACTGCTGTTGTGGTTTGGATCTGGAGTGTCCCCCAAAGCCTCATACACTTGGAAGGTGACTGCACTGTGGAAGTGAATTGTATTAGTGGATTAACTACTGATTTCCTATGCTGTTGAAGGATGGCGCCTGGTCAGGAGGGATGGATCCCTGGGGGCATGGTGGATCCCCGAGGTCACGGTGGATCCTGGGGTTGTGGTGTGGCCTGCAAGGGTATATTCTTGTTTCAGCATCTCCCCACTGCTCTCTCCTTCCTCTTGCAGTCCTGTGAGCAGCCGTTCTCTGAGGGTCCCTCCTGTCATGCCGCCATAGCCGGCCAATCAGGAACAGACTTGAGACCCGCTGAAATGTGAGGTAAAATAAACCTTTCCTCCCCCAAGTTGTGGGCATCAGGTACTGAGTCCCAGAAACAAGCAAGTGACCAAGACACCTGGTGTTCTTATACAGAGGGAAAATTTGGACAGAGACAAGTAAGTTCTAAGGGAGGGTCGCCATACACAGAAAGGGGATTGCACAGATGCGTTTTCAAGCAAGAAAGGCCGGAGGTGGACAGCCAGGAGACGGGAAGAAAGGGCCTTCCTTACAGTTCCGGAGGTGTGGGATCCTGCTGACACCTCGATTTCATACTTGTAGCTTTCAGAACTGTCAGAGAACAAGCTTCCACCCTCAGATATCCAGCTGGGCTCTCTCACTGGCCCTAGGATGTTCTGTCTTCTCTCTCTCTCTTTCTCTCTGTCTAGTACTAGGAATTGCACACAGGGCCTACACTTTGAGCTGCATCCCCAGCCCCCCCCCCCCCTTTTTTGTTTATTTAAGCTGGGGTCTTGCTAAGTTGCCCAGGCTGGGCTTGAACTTGTGATCCTCCTGCCTCAGCCTCTCAAAGTGCTGGGATTACCATCCTGGCTTACCCTGACACTTCAGATGGCAAATTTGGGAATGCTCTAAAGATCCATCAGTCAGAGTGTGGATGGGGACAGGTGGGACACTGTGGGACAGTGAAGGACTGTATGCAAGGGACAAGTCTTGCTATGGCTGACTTGCTGACCCATGTGAGGACTACAGGGGCATGGTAACTAAGCGCAGTGTGGCCACTCAGTATCCTGGCATCGGTCCTGGGACAGGGAGACAGGCATGGACAATGTGCTGGAATTGGACAGAGTTGGCACACAGTTGACTGTGGTATCCCACACAACTGCCTCGAGTCTGTTCCCTGTCCAGAGCTGCAGACGATGGTAGTGAGAGCTGGCGAGGAAGGCATGGGGCTCAGCCGTGTCCACCACCCTCTTGTACACATTACCATCTCCAAGGAGAAAGGGTGCAGGTACAGGTTCCAGACCAGCATGCGTCATGCTGAACAGCTTGTGTAACGTGACTGGGGAAGCGATTTTGCATATTGTCTAGGGATGTGTTTCTCTCACGATGGGGAAAGAGGGCTTAGTCCTGGGGCCAGGGATTCATTCTATGATTTATGGTATTTTGGGGGCACCCAAAACATGTCGTGATGATTATTTTGGGCTCCTGTAAGCCTGTACAGCCCCAGCTCAGGAGAATTCCAGGAAGTCTGTGTCGTGAGGGGCTTTGCACTGGCACCCAACTCCCCATTTAGAATCCCCCTTGCCATTTCCTGGGCAATTGGTCCAGGCATGGACAGAGGCTGTTAGCTCTAGCTGATGCGTCCCAGGGACCCCTTGGGGCAGGACACCCTCAATCACCCACGACCTGCCCCGACAGGGTCACAGCCAAGTTCCCTGGCCCTTCTGCCCAGGCTCAAGACTTTGACTGTCCCCAGCCCCACACCCAAGCTCCTGGGGCCCGATCTTGACTTTCAAAGGCAGCCACTCGCGTGGGAGATGACACGTGCCAGGAGGTGAGTGGTGGTCCGGATCTGTGTATGTGTGGGGGTGAGCAGAGCGGCCGTTGCTGGAACCCTGGGCCTCGGAGTAGCTGCCGCCCGGCCTGAGCAGGAGTGGGGCCACAAGGAGAGGCGGGAGAGGTGGGGCCGAATGTGCAGTGGCTGTCCTCTTAAGTGTCTCATCCCCAGCCTCCCAACGGCTCATCGACTCACCCATGACGATTCCACCGAGGAGCAGAAAGCCTTGGTGACCTAATCACCTTTCAAACACACGAGACTTTGGGGAGATGTTTTAGATTTAAACCGTAACAAGCCAGGTTGTGCCCTTGAAGGAGGCACAGGGACGCCAGCACCTTCCTGTTTCTCTCTGATTCCCCTTATGCCGTGACTGGAAGCATCGGCACAGGCTCCAAGGCAATGGGCCAACTGGTCGTGGACTGGACTTAGGAAAGCAGGAGCCAAGGCAGGCTTTCGTCCTCATAAGTCACATGCCACAGTATGTCTGTCGCAGTGACAGAAAGCTCACACACACACGCACACACACACACGCACGCACACTTCCCTTAGCAACACACTCCATACGTCATTTCCCGGGAAACCTTAACACACTGCTGTTCAGCGGTATTTGGCCTGACTCGCTTCGCCCAGTGGTCTGGCGTGAATCCTCACGCTAGGTTCACTGTGGTAGCACTGTCACTCCCTACCTGCCAAGAGGCGTGTTCTGGCTTGGAGGCGACCGTTGGCAGGTGGCACTGTAAACTTTTCTTTTTTCCTGTACCAGTCTGCCATACAGACGTGTTCACAGGCCATGTTCTCAGAACTGACCGCTTTGTGATAACTAAATGCCTCCACAGCGGATGGACTGTGCTCTGGGCTCCTGTTTTAGGACTCGGAGTGGCTCGTGGGAGGCCTAAGGACTGTACTTGGAGGACTCCTAAGGTCTCCTTGTTCCTGTTACTGGCCCTGGGGCTGATGTAACAGATGATCCTGCAGAGATGACCTTTGCTCTGGTCTTTTTGCCTGGCAGATCATTTCTGCACAGAGAAGGTGGCCCTGGGTATGAGATGTGCAGCTGCGTTTTGAGGCCCTGGGTATAATACTCAAAACTCTAGCCAGAACAACCAACAAGAAATGAACAGAATATATACAGGAAAGGGTCTAGGGTGCAGGGTATGCAGCTACTGGAGGGCTGGCAGCCTGGCTCCAAGCCCAAGAACCTCAACCCTACAGAGTTGTTGTGAGGAGCTAGTGAGGTGTGTATCTGGACAAAATTTAACAGAGGCCTTGAATGTTTTAATCCAGGAATCTCTGAGCTTTTCTCACTATGTTCTATGAGCAGGAACAGCCTACTTCCCCAATAAAATAGACATTTATTTATTTATTTATTTATTTATTTTAATATATGCACATGTTCTTCTCATACCAATATGCCATAAAACTTTAGAAAACATAGGAAATGTAGAAATTTACAAGAATAGGATTTTTTTAAAATCTACTAATGCAAATTCTTTGAGATTAACGTGCTACTATGGGTCTATTTCTTCTTGCGTTAGTTCTAAATATGTTGCATTTCTGTAAAAACATTGGCCATTTTAGCTACTTTCTTCAAACACGTAAGATATTTGTTTTTTCTTGTTATATAATCTTTAGAATATTGTCTAAAGTGTTTTTTCATTTGTTAATCAGTAAGACAAAAACAAAACCAAACAAAAACTCGCTGACCTTACCTTCCCCTCGGGTGACGCCTCTGCTCTCCTATTTCATTAGTATCTTTTCTGATTGTTGCCATGCTGCCGGCATGAGGTGGCTGGCTCCTCCCGCCACTGCTTTTCCTCCATCTGGTGGTGGAGGCGTGGCCTCCAGATGGCTGTCCCCCCCTAACCCTCATTTCCTTTCGCTCCTCTTTGCATTCTCCAAGGCAGGACCACCGCGGGGACAGCCTGCCTCTGTCTCCTCCCAGCGCTCCTCTCTGGACCGCAACCAGGGGTGCAGCCTGGCTGCCAGCCACAATGATGCTCCCCTACTCCGCTACATTCTCGATGCTTCTTTAAAGAAGTGGAGAAGGCGGGAGAATTGCCTCAACACGACGAAGACCAGGGAGGGTCTGGTGACTAATGCCCACCCTCAGACCAAGCAAGGCGTGATCAGCGTGGCTTGCATCCTTCCTCCTCTTAGACCACCATTTTTGCTTGGACATGACATCTGTCAATCGAAACAGTTCAGCATCACCATGACAGCTGCCGTCTTCACTTTGCTGGTGAGGTGGTGATGAAGAGACAGAGCTACAGAAAAATCTCTGCCGGGTCAGCATCAGGCCCCTTCAGGCACCTTCTTGTCATGCCCGGTTCCAGGACGAGGTAGCCCCACTGCCCACGGTCCGACCTCCCTCTTGGGACACCTGGCTGTGTCCGCTCCCTTCCTGATTTCTTGGAAGGCCAGGTGAACAGGTGGTTTTAGTGTGGTGACAGGGAACTTCAGTGTGAGGGACTCCATTTTGTTTTCAGACTGGTCTGTGAGGCTCAACGCTGGAGCTTAGTCCGAAACAACAACCCCCTGGAATTCTTAATACTATCAAATACAGAAACCAGACCATTTAAACACTCCTCTGCAATCGCGGGTTTCTCTTTATGTAAATACGTCAGTTTTGCTTTAGATTTTTACGAAGCTATGTTCTGAAAGCTTTGCATACAAGTTTAAAATGGTTGTATGCGAGCTTGGCAACTTGTATCTGTCATCTGCTGACTTTTCTATCTCAAGGCCACTGAGTCTGGTGTAACTTGGCCATGAGATTCCACTTGGCTAGCTTCGGCTGGGTACATGGCTTTCTCCTTCCATGTGCTTCTGTCCACCTGCGGTAAATGCATCTCTGGTAAGCAGCACTCGCCTAGCACCTGTTTCCGATCAGCCTGTGAGAGCTGTCTTTTGACATATATGTGGTACATTACATTTATTGAAATTAACGGTATGGTGAGAATAATTTCTACGATTGTCGTTTTAGCCTTTCTTTTGGGTGCATTTGTTTGATATTTTTCTTTTCCCTTTGATGACATTCCTTGAACCTTATTCCTTTTATATTTCATTCGCTCTCGGAAGTCATGTAACAGATTTCTTGACTTTAGAGGATTCACTTACCTTTTATAAAAACATGCTTATTTAACTTATGTAAGTATAAAATAAACACCTCCATTCCACTGCTGAATAAAAAGAGCCCCCCAAAATGCTAAATTCTATGAGCTTGCTCTTATGTTTTTAAAATTTAGTATTATTTCCATATCTTTCTTATGCGTTTCAGTAATACTATTTATTTTGTCGATATTTACTTAGATTAGATTTAATCACATGTTTGCCAGATCCTTTTCAATTATTTTCTTTTTTGTGGCGCTAAGTATTTGAAGCTGGGACCTTCACACTGAGGCATATGTCCAGTCCACTTTTAAAATTTTTAACTTCAGATTAGAATATTTATTAATGGTAAAAATCTATTCTCCTCTCTGTGGTAAGAACATTTGCATGAGGCCCACTCCCATAACAGATCTTAACGCGTGTGAGGGAGTATTGCTGTCTGCGTCTGCTACAGCGTGAAGTCGGCAGCGGATGTCGAGAATTTGCTCCCCAGGCAGAGCTGAGATTCAGACCTACCAACTGGCGACTCCCCAGCCCTGCTGACTGCTGCCCTCTCCCTCCGAGTGCAACCCCACTGGAAACTCCAGGATGTTGACTTGGGTGGCATTTGTCCTGTGGCTGGCTTGGCCCACGCTGTCCTCTGGGTTCATTCCTCTCATCCATGTGAGTGACACATTCTAGCTCTTGCCTTGTGATTGAGCAACATCCAGCACACGTCGAAGTCACCCTTAGTTGTAACCGACCGTGTCTATGCATAAGGTTCACGTGGCAGCTGTTTGTGCTCAGGCTTCGTGTGGCCTCTCTGTTCCCTCCATATGGCTCTCAGCCAACTTGGGATCTGTGGTACCACCAGGTCACTGTGGTCCTAGAGTCCCTGGGCAGCCTGGAGCCCAGCTTCTGTCTCCCCGCCCAATGAGGTGAGCCCATGCGGATCCCAGCCTCTCCCTGTCCTGCTCTCCCACCCTGCAGAAGTTGGGGTGGCTGTCTACTCACGCCTCATGGCCCTGCTCTGAGGGTGCCCTTCCTGCCCCACAGTGCTGGGGAAGGGTTAGAAGTCATGGTTCCTTCCAGGAGTTTTTTGTTGTTGTTGTTGTTCTCATTCTGGATGTGTGACTGAGTAAATAAATATCCGGACCAAGCAAAGATATCTCCAAACCGCTGAGCTTTAAATTTCCATTTCAGGCCTTCTGCTTGGCTTTTAGATCTTCCCGTTGGTTTTCATAGCAACTTGTCACTTTCCCGTGATTTTAATTCCTCTGGTGGCTCCTTGAAATTCTAAAATGTAGCACTCTATAAGCCTCCCCTGGAAACACTGGGACCCATGAGGGTTGTCATTTTGAGCATGAGCTCACCTCGTGGGTGTCACGGACCGAATTCTCAGATGGCCCCGGCGCCGGCCGTGGGGGGTCTGGGATAGAGTCTTCCCAGGCTGGGGCTGGCCGTGTGGCAGCTTGGAGGGCCCAGACCGTGACGTGTGGGTGGCGCTGGAGCAGACAGATGCCCGGGGCTGGCTCCCGTCCCTGCAGATCTGGCCTCCTGGGGGCTCTGGGCCCAGGCTCCGGGCAGTCCCGCGGCCCTCCTCCGGACCACTCCGGGCCGCCTCGCCGGCTTCCCGCCAGGGCTTCAGTTCTCCCTTGGTTCCTCAGCCATCGGGATTTCCCCGGCCTCCCCGTATGTCAGCCGCGCACTGAAAAGGACATTTGTTACAATGTACGCCGTCCTGAGCATCTGGTCAAGGAAGGGAGCTGGAAGCCGAAATCTTTACCCCTCATTTTCCTCTCCCAAGTGAGGTGCTGGTCTTTCTGGATGAGGAAGCGGAGGAACAGAGAGGTTAAGTAGCGGTCCCGAAGATCACAGCCAGTGGAGGCAAAAGCAGCCAGGACAAGCCTGGTTTCGTCTGCCAGGTGCACTACAGCCAGGACCCCAGGGTGCCCCCAGACAGGCCTGCTAAGTAGCACAAAGAATGCAGCCGGCTGGGGTCATGTTACGAGAAAGGACATGTCACAGGTTCTAAGGAGTGTCCCTAAGATAGCGCATCAGTCTCCCGCACTCATTGGAACTGACCAAAGAATATGTGTTTGCTGTCCCCGCAAAATCAGACCACACAGGGACTCCCACGTCTCTTCCGGCCGGTGAAGATGTTCTTCCTGCCAGCGGAAGCCGGGAGCATCGGGCTGACTCCCAGGCAGGCCAGTGCTCACTTCTGAGCACGCTCAGGTGTGACACCTCACCTTGGCGACCGAGGAGGGCCAGGGAGATCACTCCGGGCTGCTGCCCCACTCCCTACCCGGAGCCCGGGGCCCCTGCCCCGCTTGGTCTGAACACCGGCCACTCAGGCACCCACGGACTCTGGAGGGCGTGGGTCTCTGGTTCGCTTTATCCAAGAGGTAACAGCCAAGGCAGGGAGACGGATGGCGAGGAGGACTTCATACAATGTACAGGAACAGTCTTCAAAAGCCAAAGTGACAGAGATCTTCTTGGTATCTTTATCCAGCCTACTGCTAGGACTGGGCTGTGATGGCTGGAGCTCCCGCGGCTGTTTGGAGACCACGCCTCCGGGGGGTGCTCAGAGGACAGCTGGGAGCCTGGCCTCCGTCCCGTTTCTCGTCTCTCACGCAAGCGTCTCTTGTGCCCAGACTCTGGCCCTTTGGTGAGATGCCTGCTACCGTTGAACCGAGCCCTGGCTACCAGTTGCTTCTTTAGCTGCTGGGATTTCTGTGCATTTAGGTTCTCTTCTGTTGGTTTTTCTTAGTTTATCTTATTTTATTATTATAGTTTATTTTCATCTTTACTCTCACACCTTAAACATTTAGCTAATATCTACATGATGTTTAAAAGTGCCTTTAGTTTGAAGCAAGCAAGGAACCCGGCAAGTGCTTGGGTATTAGTACGTACCCCCGCTGCTGTGAAGAGTCCGTGTTCACTCCGGGCCGCAGCCTCGTGGGGCAAGTTCTTGTACCCATTTCACAGAGAGGAAGCTGAGGCACAGAGAGGCTGCGTCACCCTCTGCCCATGGTCATTCAGCTTGCTGATGGCAGCCAGCAGGCAGCCTGGCTGTGGGGTCCGTGATCTCGAGCACCCTGTGGCCCACACGCCCACACCCGCTCCTGCCTTTTCCCCTCCAACCCCGCGGGATGGTGCCAGGGTACCTTTCTGGATTACCAAGGTTGACAGAATTCACGGTGTTCATTGCCTTCTGGATCTGTCCTGCAGATGCTTTTGGTGCCTGCCAGGCCGGGCACCGGTAAACGAGAAGGCCTGGCCCTGCCCTCGGGTACTGTTCCATGGGCAAGACCGACTATGAATTCGTTGACATGACAACATCCGGAGAGACTGCACCGGGGACCAGAAAGGATACCACCAGCGAGCTCAGAGAAGGCCCCTCAGGAAGGCACATGGTGGCCCAGAGCTGAGACAAGTGCTGAACTTGCATGGAGTATCAGAAGGAGAGATCTGCTAGCCAGAGAAAAGGGCAAGTGCAAAGGCCCGGTGGCCAGGGAAATTCATCAGATACCTCATCATTCCATGCCTGCCAAATTCCTCCATCCCCTGCCTCCATTTAGAAGGAGGATGGCTCATGTCTTGCTGCACCCCGAAGGCCACACACCTATCTGGGCACCTTCCAGGGACCCCTGGCTGTGGTCCACCTAGGCCCAGCAGCAGAGAAAGCAGCCCCAGTCTCCCACCCTCTGCGACTTCTGCATCCCCAGGACCCTTCCAGGCGAGGGTTGGATGGTCAGCCTCGGGCCCCCCTCAGAGGCCCTGTGCACGGTAAGAAGCAGCACTGGGACCCCTTCCCTAAAGGAGAAACTGAGGACCTTGGGACAGATTCAGGCACGCAGCAGCAGCGCAGTCTCCTCCCTGCCCTGTCAGTAGCCTGTCACTCCGATCCTTCAGGGAGGACGGAGCGAGCCAGCCTGCCCTGACCCTCATGTGGCCTCCTGTGCACACTCGCACACTGTACCTGGCTCGCCCCATGGCCTGCTGCTGGCACCCTGAGGGATCATGCCCAGTGCCAGCTATAGGCAAGTTAATGGGGCCGATCTGGCTTGTGCCCCTAGCACTGGGGACCCCAGTGGCCCCTCTGCAGTGCAGGTCCCCACAGATCTGCCTTCTGGATGCTTCAAGAGATGACACCCCCACGAGGGAAGAGCTTCGTGCAGGCCCCTGGCCCTATGCCCTGGACCCTCAGCTGGGCCCATGGAGTCTCTGCTCCTCAGGGCTGCCAGGCTCCCCTGCCCTACTGCCTCGGCCACTCTCGAGGGACCAGCAGAGAGCGCTGCCTCAGGCTGCTAGGCCAGCCCTCCCGCCAGCTCCCAGGCCCCTGCAAGCTCACAGGCCTGAGGGCATGGTGCCAGCTTCCCGCTTGCCCAGCCCAGGCATGTCAGAGCCACTGTGGATGTGGCCAGAGCCCCCACTCGGAGGGCCTTCCTCAAGGCCCCTGCCCTGTTGCCCCCGTTAGGGGCCCCCGATTCCTGCCCTGAAGACCCAAGGCTCAGCCGGGCCCCGGCGGCTGTGGGCATGATGTCACAGGCTCTTGTTTTGAAATGCCGCCCACTTACACTTGTCACTCTCATCTTGTGCCCAGATAGCTCTCACATCGACTGTAGCCTCCATCTACCGGGGTCCCCACATCCGAACACCCTGAGATGCTCACCCTCTCTGCCCTGCGCTGGCTCCCTGTTGCCCTGACTCTAAACCTCATCTCCACACTTGGCGTTGCCACACGGCAAGGCCCATGCCCTGCTCCTCCGCTGCTGTGGAGGACAGAGACAGGGTGCCTGACCCACATGTGCCCTTGCTGTGAAGTTTTCCCAATACTCAGATGCCCAATAGCCCCAAGGGAAGGGAGGGAGGGGCGGGGCCCTCAGTTTAGCTCCCAGGCAGCCGTTTCAAAAGAGTTTGTTTTCTTTCACAACAACATATCCAGCGTTAGGCAGGCAGGGTCTGGGGCCAGAGCCCAGGGAAGTGCTGTGGGCACTCGTGCTGAGTCACATCGCCACAGGCCTGCCCTTCCGGGGGCCAGGCCCCACACAGAGGCCTCTCCGGGCCAGGCTCGGCTTGGCCTTGGGGTCTAGACCTGCTGTACCACCCAGAGCTCGCCAGGGCCTCAGACGTCTGGGGGCCCTTCCAGGGGTGGTCACTAGGGGGCGCTCGTGGCGACTTCACTCTGCCCCCTGGCCTCCAGGACAAACCTGCCCTGGTGCTTAAAGAGGCCCTGGGCAGGGGGAATAGAGAAGCCGCCCCACTCCCAGAGAGCGCTTGTGACCGGCCACTAGCCTCCCAAGTGGCCAGGGAAGCTACTTCCTGTCTACACGAATGAGGAACTGAGGTTCACAGCGCCCGGTGGCTGTGGCCCGCGGCTCGGTCTCCTAACTTCCTGCTCTTCCATCTCTCGCTCCTCTCCCCACCCTGCCGCACTGAGGCATACAGCCTTCCAGCTACACACCGCATCTCCCACACTCCCTTGCAGCACGTGGTGGTGGAGAAGCTCTGACCCAGGCAACCAGCACAGAGCTGCCAGCGTCCAGTGACTGTGGCCTCCGCCGGAAGAGATGTGGCCTCCGCTTCTCCTTCCCACCTCAGGCCCAAGGGGGAGGACCCCTGGTGAGATTGGCAGAGCGAGGGGCAGAGGAGCCCTGACCTTGACACTGCCAGGCCCCTGTCAGCCCCTGCGCTGCCTGCCTGGCCTCTTGTGTGAGGAGTTGGCTCGGTGAGTGAGCCACTGTGGTTTCCGGTCTCTGTCATAAAGCTGTTACTAACACCGAGAGCTTGGCGGTGGCAGTCGTCACCCGTGTTTGTCACTGTGACACTTGCATCCCTGTATCTTATATGAGCTAATGAATGTTGAGGGATCTCACCAGCAGCCGCGCGAAACATCGCTGGCCACAAGGACGCCATGGTTTGGTCAGCTCTGGGGCAGGCCTACGTTAGCAGGTGGTGGCAGTCATAGACTGAAAGCCTGAGCAGATGTGGCCGGTGCTGCGGGAGACCTCACAGGGAGAAGGACCCGCATCTTCTGGGTGCTCAGGGCACCCTGGGGACCTTCATCTGTTGCGTCCCTCTAGAGCAGGACACTGACTTGGCCTTTTCCACACCATCCAGGCTGATTCTGAGCAGCTTTGCTGAGACGTAACCCACACCCCCCCACGGCCACGCCCACGGCTCTGAAGTCTCTAGTGAACGCAGTACACATCCCGCCGTCACCAGCGTTGGAGCACGCTTGTCACTCCAAAATGCACCCACACCTCACAGCTCTCCTGGCTCTCCCATAGGACCTCCACCCAGGCTGGCAGAGGCTGCTGTTGCCTATCCCCCTCCCCCAACTGGGGGTCTCGTGAGCAGAACCATACATGGATCTTGGTGTCTGGTTCCACCCCTGGTATCCCACGGTGAGGTCACCCAGGCCCCGGCGTGTGTTCCTGTGCTCTCCTCTGTGGGGCTGTGTGACTCCTACCAGTGCAGGCAACTGCATTTTGCTTATCTGCTTGTCACCAGTGGTCACTTGCTCTGTCTGCTCTGACTGCTGAAAGTGAGACTGGGTCGAAGGAGGCAAGTGCATGCTGTGCTCAGCCCCTGGGCTCGGGTTCGCATAAGCTAGGAAGACAGGTGGAGGCCTCAGGCCAGCCTGGGTTCTGTCTGGCTGTCCTGCTAGGGACCTGAAGACCCCAGGCAAATGTCCCCCAATAGGGACAGGGTGGGGCAAGGGCTCAGGGAGCATCACCCCTTCACAGGGGGCCTGTGGTTATTGCCTGGCATGCAACGAGGCTCATGGGACACAAGGCAGGTTGAGAAGGGGCTGGTGGGAACAGAGAGAGGCAGGAAGGGTAGTGACTCCATCCCTTTGTGCTGTGGGAACTTAACCTTCTCATTCCTTGTGGCCTGGTACGGGCAGTGTGGCTCTGCCCACCAGTCCTTCCTACCCCAACCCAGCCCAGTGTGTCCCTCTGGCTCTGGGTGACAAGGCACGTTTACATAGCCCTCAGCTGTCTTCACAGCATGGCAAAGGCTGGGCCTGAGTTGGAGCACCCCAGGGACCTTGGGGGACTGCACTGACCTCGTGCTCCCTAGGCACTGTCCTGATGCAGGCTCCTGGCCACCCCCAGGTTACCGGCTCTTTTTCATGATTCCAAGTGACCTTAGTTCTGCTCTAAGGTTGGACGGTGCACTGGCCTGTGTGGGTGGAAGCTGGTATGTGACCCAAGGCCTTTGGCGCCTCTCAAAGGCCCCAGTGACCCTTGGACACTCCTGCTGGCCCTGTCCTAACCTGGGCCATCTGACACAGTCTCCATGAGGGCCTTTTCATGAACCCCAATTCACAGATGAGGAAACTGAGGTACATGTGGAGAAATCTGAACCTGGGCCCGGTGACGCCAGTGCTTCCCTGTCCCCGGAACCCTGATGGGCTGTCACCCACCGTGGCCAGAAGGGCCTTCTGCTGGGACAGACCCCTCACAAGGGGTAAGTCTGCAGGTTGCTGACCACACTTCCACCCAGACAGCCCGCAATGCCCACGGAGCCTGGGCTGCCTGGTGCCTGCTGGCTCTGACCGCACTCTGCCCCAGCCCCTCGGTACTTCTTTCAGGGGAAGCAAGAGGTCTCCAGATAGAAGTCAGCACCTGAGGAATTGAAGAAACTGTAAGAGCCCAAGAATAGTTTCCCCGAGAGGTCTTCGAAGAGTCCAGGGCTGGCACAAGAGCAGGTGAGCCCTGTGGAGTCCTGGGCCAGATCCTGTAGGGAAGCTGCTGCTTTGGGCTCTGTGACAGCCTCCTGATAGGCAGGACAGGGGACCAGAAGGCAGCCAAGGCCAGTCCGGGAAGCGGCCTCCACAGTTCTCTGACTCTCAAGGTAAGCCTGAGACAGGATGCCCTGAGTCCTGTGGGGCTGGGGTCCGCAGCTGGAGGGCAGTGTGCTGTGAGCAGGTCCCCTGGAGGCTCACCTATGCCCGGCTGCAGTCCTGCTTGTTCCTTGCTGCATGACGGGCTCCCTTCTCTGGACCCCATACCCTCCCCTCCTGCAGGCCAAGCCCTTGGAGGACTGGCATGAAGGCTTGTGGTCCTTACTTTGCAAGTCCCAAGAATGAGACTGCTCGGCCCTGTGCCAGGGGTCTAGTGACAACTGAAACCCAAATCCAGATTAGATGCCACAGCCCACTCGTAGCTGCTACCTCCCCCCACCCCTCCGCCCCCTGTGACACCTCCACGGCCACCACGGGCTGGGTGCTGGCCCAGGAGGTGACAGGCCGAGCAGTCTCCATGCCTCGTCCTATCTAGTCCTTATGACAACACTCCATCATCCTGTTTGCTGCTTCAGAGAAGAGGAAACTGTGGTTCAGAGAGGGTGACTCACTTGCCCAAGGTCACACAGCCTGTTTGTAGCAGAGTCCGGCTGAGTCAGGCTCCTCTGACTCAGGGAGATGGGCTTGTGGACAGTCTGCTGTGTGCTGCTCCAAAAATGCCTGGCCTGGTGCCCTGTTCTGGCAATAGGCCAGATGTCCACTGGCGGAGAAGAGACAGCGTGCAACGTGGCACGGCCCAGCCACAAGGACAGATGAGCGAGCTTGGCTGCAGAGGCATGGCGTTCTTCACAGAGAGTTTATTTTAAAAAAAAGAAACTGTCCTTTAAGGCTCCACACCATGCAATTCTGTTTACCCTATGTCGAGGGAGAGGCACTACCAGCTGCTGGCCAATAAGGCATAGGCCAGTTGCCTTGGGCATAGGGCACTACCTTCAGGGCGTGTCCGGAGGGGCAGGAGACCCTCCACTCTCTGAGCCAGGTGCTGTGTGCTTGGCTTGCACACTGGCCTGGCTGGGCTGCTGGTCCCCTGGGCAGGTGGCTAGACGTGACTTCTGGCTGCATCTGTGAATATGTCACAGGCCAGGCAGGAGTCTGAATCTGTGGCAGGGAAAAGCCAGCGCCTGCCTCTTGGTGGGTAGATACCATGCAATCCTTAGACAGCCTGAGTGGGACAAGTACGTGGAACCAGCTTGGATCCTCCTTCCTGGCCTGCTACACCAGAAGGCGCTCTCCTGGCTCTCAGGCCGCAGACCTGGGCTGGAGGTCACGCCACCTGTGGCTCTTGGGATGGTGACACATATGTGGCTGACTCTCCTGGTCTCCAGCTGTAGACAGCAGGTCCCGAGACGTCTCACCTCTGTGACCCCAGGGCAACTCCTTGGTATTTACGCATTTACCCCTCCCACTCGCTCTGTTTCGTGGGTGACCCTCAGGTGAAAGACATAGTTACAGGACAGGGCCACACACGTAAGCAAATAATCCCAGAGGGTCTTCCTTCACCCACTGTGCGAGGCCCTGCAGCTCATGGCCCACCTTGCCACAGCACCTTTATGCTCTGTATAAGATGCAAGTCATGACAGTGATCAAAACTTTGTCCCTGTTTAATCACACCTAACCGCCATTGCTATAGTAATCCTCATCACCATGATATCACAGAGAGGGGAGAGAGCAAGCCAGAGAGCTCTATAAAGGAACTATAAATTAAAAAGGAAAAAAGAAGATTGTGCCTCCCTGCAGCTGCTATGATTTATGATTATTAATAGAGAAAGCTCCAGGAGTCAGTGTGGTGGTTCAGGTCTTGAGTCTCAGCACTCAGGAGGCTGATGCAGGAGGATTGTTGTGAGTTTGAGGCCAGCACGGGCTACATAGTAAATTCAGGATCTGCCTAGACAACACGACGAGACTGTGAAGTTGATGCAACATATATGTGCACAAAGTCTCAAGCCCGATGTAACTATTGCATATATATGAATAAAGACAAGATTAAAAAACTGGAAGCCTACTAAGTGACCACTAGAACCAGTGACTGATCCTAGCAAGGTCACAGAATGCAAAGCTAGCCACCCAAAATAAATCACATTCTTATACAGATAGCAGGAATGCTGGAAAATAAAAAAGGTTTTTTTAAAAAAAACATTCCAAGTAGAGTAGCACCAAAAGAAAAAAAAATGCATCAAATTCTTAGGAAGAATCTAACAAAAACAACCACCAGTTTATACCAAAATCAAGAGAACAATGCTGAGAGAAATTTAAGACAAATTTAAAGAAATCTGAAATAAGTGAAATGCCTCATCACGCTTATAGGTTGAAAGACAAAATGAAGATGTTCTGTGTCCTTGAACTTACAGATCCAACACAACCCCAGCAAACACCAAGAGACTCACTCTCAGATTTACAGAGAATGTGAAAATCTAAAATATTTTAAACAAAACTTTTAGGAAAAAGAACAAAATTGGAGAATTTGCTAGATTTCAAGACACATTTGGAAGGCTCCGGTAAGCAAGGCAGCTTGGTGTCAGTGGGAGGACAGACGCACGGATCGGGAGGACAGACGCACGGATCGGCAGGACAGATCAGAGTTCACAAACTTCCTCCTACGCTGTCGCCTGTCAGTCTCTGACAAAGGCGCCATGGCAGTTCAGCGGATGGGGACAACAAGAACAAAATCTTCTAAAAAATAAAAAGTTTGGATGAACTGGCTGTCCAAATCAAAGACCACCAACTCGTCCCACTTAAAACTAGAAGACTTCTGCTGGGGAACAGAGACGAAAATACTTGTGACTCCAGCGAAAGGCAAGATTTTCTAGATCGAATTTTCTTTTAAAAAGATCAAATCATGAGAGACAATGATGGATTAATTGATCTTTACCACATTTGAGGCCTGTTGGTCTTCACACGAATGCTAGCAGAACAGGGAGACGATTTGCACGGCGCCCGTGCCCGGCAATCAGTGCCTACCCGCGATACGTAGGTGTGCCTCCAACTCAATTAGTAATGGGAAAAAATAGAATACGTCACTAAAGCAGACAAACAAGCTGAGCCCAGGGGCTCAGACCTGCAGTCCCAGCACTTTGGGAGGCTGAGGCAGGAGGGTCTCAAGTTCAAGCCCGGCCTGGGCAAGTGAGCAACATAGCGGGACCCTATCTCAAAATATATATGAAAAAGTGGGCCTGGGATGGAGGTTGGTATGAAGGTACCGGGTTCAAGCCCCAATTTGAAAAGAAAGATGAGAGGAGAGAGAGAGAGAGAGAGAGAGAACATACACAAAGGGCCACATGGAAGAATCTCCATCAGCAGCCAGTATATGTGAACCAGCAGTGAGGCCCTGCTCTACACTGTGGGGACCAGTGTGGAGGACCCGGTGCAGGCGGAACACAGCTGTACCTGGCGTGTGTCCTGGCGGGGGCTGCAAATGACACCATCACCTGGGGAAAGGCTGACAGCTCCCCGGACATGCATCTACTTCTGGGCAGCTTGGTCAGCATGACCCCCGGCTGGCTGCAGCCCAGAGGCCATGACGGAAGGAGGGACACGTGGATGTAGAAAGGAGCGAGGGGTGCGCCCGGGCCGCCCATGGATGAATCTCAAACCGCTGGCTTGGCGCGAGAAGCCAGATCAGAAAGGGACAGAGCGTGCCTGGTGCTGCTACGGCGAAATGTAGGAGAGCAAACCGATCCCTGCAGAAGAGACAAGTGACGGTTTCCGGGGGACAAGGCCGGTGAGGGCGGGTGTGACCCTGGCCGGGTAGTGCCAGCACACGGAGCTGCGAGTGCCCTGGTTAGTGCCACCTCCCACACCGGCATTACAAGCTTGCTGTGCCATCCACATAAATGTCCTATAACTAGTATTTGAAAACAAAAGTAAATAAAAATTTGAAATATGTATGTGACACCCGTTCCCCTGAGGTTCCCCTGCCACCGCTGAAAGGCATCCTCTGATCACTCCTAAGGGTCTGGAGTCCCCTCCTGCCCCCGCCG
Organism: Ctenodactylus gundi; assembly: GCA_004027205.1. NCBI lineage: Eukaryota > Metazoa > Chordata > Mammalia > Rodentia > Ctenodactylidae > Ctenodactylus > Ctenodactylus gundi. The sequence continues at coordinate 156,500 of PVKB01004029.1, forward strand.
CACCCACCGCTCCAGCCCCTCCCGGTGGACACCTGGAACCCCAGGGCACTTGCTGGCAAGGGATTCTCCCACAAAGCCCCAGCGCCAGCCCCTTCAGTAGCATGCTCACCGTCCCTGGCAGCTGGAGTCCCAGGTCCAGGTGTTACTGAGCTGGTCCTCCTGAGGCCTCTCTCCTTGGCTTGCTGGTGGCATCTTTTCTCTGTTGTCCTCTGTGTCTTGATTTTTTTTTTTTTTCAGTACTGGGATCGAGCCCGGGGTCCTCTCATTAAGCTACTTTTCCACACACACACACACACAAACACACACACACACACACACACACACACACACACACACACACAGGCGCTCATTTTTTTTTTTTTTTTTTTTTTTTTGAAACAGAGTCTCCCTCTGTAGTAGTCCAGGCTAGTCCTGAACTCACTACGGAGCCCAGGCTGGCAATCCTCCTGCCTCAGCCTCCCAAGTGCTGAGATTACAGACTTCATCTCCTCTTCTTATAAACGAGGACACAGGCAGGGCAGAAGTGTGTGCATCTGTGGTCGCAGCTACTCAGGAGGCTGAGGCAGAAGGATCGCTTGAGTCCAGGGGTTCTGGGCTGCAGTGCGCTGTAGCATTCGGGTTCCTGCACTAAGTTAGGCGTCAGTACGGTGACCTTCCAGGAGTGGGGACCACCAGGTTGCCCTAAGGAGCGGTCAACGACCCAGGCTGGAAACAGCAGCTCATAAATAAGGACCGAGTCAGATTGGGCCAGGGCCCACCCTAATGGCTTCGGTTGATCCTGGTCCCTTCCATACAAACCCAAGTCCAAATAAGGTCCCAGTCGGAGGGGGGCGGAGCCCAACGTAGCAATGTGACCCTCTGGGACTCCCTCCTGTCCTCCCCAGCTGCTCTCTCGCAGCCCTGCTCAGCTCACTGTTCCATCCTGAAGCGTTTCCAGTTCTGGAAGGCCCTGGGGGAAGACGCCCTGGCGCGTAGCACCAACAGCAACACTCAGTTCCACCCGGCCCCCGGCAGTGACCTTGCCGACTGGGCCAATGACCTGGCTGGCGCTCCGAGTGCTTGCCTCCGGAGGACAGAGGAGTGAGGGGATGAATGGGCGGCCTGGACCACACTGCTACTGTCCCCGCCCCCCGGCCGTGGAGGGCGCTGGGGTGCTACTCAGGGGACCCACTGCTTGGCCGCTTGCCTACAGTGCGATAACTGAGCTACTCAGGGGGAAGAGGCCCTCAGGGAGCCGGAAATTGCTGTTTGCACCTTCCTGGGTTGGAAGCAGATCACACACCATGCTGAGTGGTGACGTTGGCAGGAAGCCACCGCCGGCACTGGGGCCTATGTTCCTGGGGTCCTGGGCTGCTCTACCCCAGCTCAGCCCTTCTGGGTAGACAGGAGCACCACAGCGCCCTGGGAGCCCCAGGCCCAGACTCCTGAGCACGTGGCCTTGGGCAGCTGCCTCTGCTCCCCCCAGCTCCTCTGGGAGATGGGCTGGGGACCCAGCTTCCCTAGGCAGCCAGGGGCCAGGATACTTGTGGGTGCCTGCCCGCTGGGACAAGGTGTAGCACATGAGCTGAAGGAGCCCCAGTGCAGCCCAGAACAACTGTCAGCCCCAGTGTCACCCCCAGGGAGCCTCGGGGACAGGCCAGGTACAGCGATAGCCACCCTCTGCTCCCCATTTCTGGCCCACACATCTCGTTACACTGCTTCAGTTATGCTGGCCCTACCCCTGAGACTCCTGGAGGACGTGTGTTCCCTGTCCTATGGTCGGCACTCTCCTCCCTGAGCAGATTGTCAGCAAGTGTTTGTTGAAAACCATAACCTTACTGATGCTGTGCTCCTGGGGCCCAGTCCTAGTGTTACATTTAAACATACAAGTACATAGACTCACCTGAGTCTATGGGTCAGGGAGGAATTCTTTTAATAACCTAGCAGAAAACCCAACTGACTTAAACAACTAGGGGCTTGCTTCTTTGTTGGAGCCATCATCTTTGCAGTCTTCTCGCTCCTCGTTCCTACCCGTTCCCTCGTGGCTGCAAGGTGGCTGCCACAGCTCCAGGCGTTCCCTCCACTTTCAAGCCAGGAAGAAAAAAGGAAGGGGTAGTTCAAGTCGCGCTTGCCTTCTCTATGTCTAGTCAGAAAGCCTTATTTTAATCTTCCCTGGAATCTCACAGAAAGCTTGTTCTTAGGTCTCAATAGACAGAAAGGAGTTCTGGGCCATGGTGGCACCCGAGGAAGCTAGGAGAGGGCGCCCAGTGCCCTGTACCCTGCAGTGAGGAGGAGCGGGCAGCAGGCAGCCTGGCTGGCCACCCCCATTCTCCTTGACAACCATAGTAAACCCCAGAGCACCTGCAGGCTCCGCTCTTCCCAGGCCGCATGGGAAGACTTCCCCTGACGCGCCCTCCCGGGGCCAGGTGGGGGCAGAGGTCCAAGTACTGACCAAGCAGGTGGAGCTGCATCTCCCAGGGAGGGAGAAGAGGGCTGGGGACAGCAAGCTCAGCCCAACACGAGCCAGAGAACAAGTCGGCTGAGAGTGCCGACTCACGACAATCCTCCTGTCTCAGCCTCCCAAGTGCACCACTACACCCAGCTTATATGGTGCTGGGGAATTGAACTCAGGGCCTTGGCTCTGCAAGGCAAGCAGATTTAACTGCTGAGCTATTCCTCCAGCCCCTTGACTTCCTTCTAATGCTAATCCTTTCAGCAACCCCTGTGGCTCCTTGCTTAGGTGCTTGCTTTCTGTTAAAACTACAAACCTTTTACATCCTTTGGCTTTAATATTTTCTACTAGCTTTCACTACTGATGTGGGTAAAAGCAGCTAATAGAAACCATACCACATCCTAAATATCGAGCTGCCTTGAAATTTTCTCTCTCAGATTAATTAGTTTGCTATGCTTAATCTCCATTTCAGATGAAATCTCAGAACATGGACAAAATGCTGAGTTTTTTCGCACAATGCAACGCACATGATTTGTAGACCAGTTGCCAGTATAGTCCACTCTGGGGACGAAACCTCCTGGGCCTGGCCTCACAATCGGCGGTACTGTGGCGTCCGGCTGTTCTGAGCTCCAATCAGAACCGCCCGTCAGGCTCACCTCACAGCATCCGGCAGTGCCCTAGCCTGTATCGCCAAGCCTTTCCAAACTCTTCCTGACGTTGATACAAAAACACGCATTTGCTTTAAGGAGAATAAGAGATAGTTTATTCTGAAGCCAAACAGGAGTGAGCCAAGCCCAGGAACCTGAATTCAGGTTTCCCCAAATAGCACGTTCCGGTGAGCAGCACTTACGTGCAGGACTTGTAGCTACAGAGCAGGAGAAGGTTATAAATCAGAGCACCTTTCAAAAAACATTGGTGGAAGCATCAGCTAGGCAGGTCACCCCGAGGCCGGGAAAACTCTGCCATAGGTCTCAGATGTTGTCTGAAAACACTCTTAGCTCTCAGATCGGTGGAAAGCCATGGGTTCTGCTTTTGCATTTTAAAAGGGTTACCTGGTGGGTATAGGAATGTTACGTATCAAAGGGGTTGTCACAGGATGTTAAGTTTGATAGAGAGAGACAATGAAAAAGGGTCACGATAACTCCTAACAGCCAGGCTGTGCAAACTGTGCCAGCCCCTCCCCAGGCCCTCTGGAGTCTAACTAGATGACCACAGCAGTGTCATTGTGAATGAGGCTACTACAGGTCACTTCAGTTATCAGTTTCCCCCTGCTGTCCAAACATCACATCTTGTACATGTGAGGGCCAATTTTTATGTCCCTCGTCACGAGGCAGACTCATCCCTGGCGTCCGGTAATGGGCTCATCAGCAGGTGGGAAGGCGGTCTTCACGAGAGACTAGGAGCAGCTGAGAAAGCCAATAAGGAAGAAGCTCCTGGATTACGTCAGATGGATTTGCCGGCGCAATCCAGGTCGTGTTATTATTTTGTTGTGCTCTGCATCTGACATAACATTTACATGCGATATAGAACATGACTATGATACCTAAAATTGAAATAGCTAAGAACGCAGTCTGGCCTAATGATGTGAAGGTAGCAGTTGAGGGCAAATAGACGTCACGCCCAGCCCAAACTCCTCTACAGGTGTTGTCATGTTCATTAACCAGACTGATTATTTCTCCCGTATTTACAATTATTTATACTTGATGAAATATCTGATGTTTGCAGTGTCTGAGATCCTTCATATTATCATTTAGTTTTAGGGTTTTTTTTGTTGTTGTTGTTGTTGTTGTTAGTTTAATCTTATGACTATAACCTCATGTGGGGTGGGTAGCTCTAATTTTGGGAAGATTGATCTTTAAATTCTAAATTAAAAATATTCAGTCTCACTTTAAGGTGTTGTACCAGATTTCAGTTTGGGGAAGTAAGTGGACAGTCATATTAGACTGAGAAATCAAATAGAAACAGATTCTTATACAGAGGTGGACACAAAGAGGCTCTGTAGTTTTAAGAAAATTTTATTAATAATTTTAGTAGGGAAGAAGATGGGACTCCAACAGGAGCCACTTAAAATACCCATATTTTAATCCCTGCTAACTGTATTATAGACTACCTTGGAGACTTGCCTAAAGATCAGGAAATGTTAAAATGTGGGGTTTAGTTACAAATTTTTCAATTGAGACTTTTTTATGATACGCTAATGATCCTGCTGAGTTAAAGTATGGGTTCTTTTGTCATTTGTGAATTTAGGAATAGTTTTAATAATTTTAAAATTTTTATTTTGGTAAAAAAATTCACATAACACAAAATTTAACATTTTTTGTAAATACATGAATTCCAAATTCTGTAACACATTATTAGCACCACGGGGTTTGGGGAATTAGTGAGCGTCTGTGTCCACCCGTTTTTCGGAGGTTCACTCCTTTCCTATCTGACCTTTCCCTCTCTTTCTACCCTGCCATTCATGTTGGGGCCTTTTTATGTTATTATTTTTGTGCGTTTCATAAGAGGGACACCCATCTGTAGTCAGTCTTTTGTGCTTGGTCCATCTCACTGAGCATTATTGACTCTAGGTGGCCCCATTTTCATTCAAATGCTTCATATCTTTCTTTATGGCTGCATAGTATTCCATTGTGTTTAGGTACCACATCTTCTTTAACCATTCCTGTATGGATGGGCAGGTGGGTTGCTTCCAGGATTTGGTTATTATGAATTGTGCCGCTATAAACATGGATATGCAGGTGTCTTCTTTGGTATGTTGACTTTATTTCTTTTGGCAACATGCCCAGTAGGACAGTAGCCGGATCAAATGGAATTCCCACTCTCAGCTTTCTAAGGAACCACCAGACTGCTTTCCATAGTGGTTGTACCAGCTGCTGTTCCCACCAGCAGTGGAATAGAGCTCCTTTTTTTCTGCATCCTTGCCAACAATTACTATTTCTTGAGTTCTGGCCGTAGGTCATTCTCACTGCAGTGAGCTGAAACCTCCGTGCTGTTTTACTTGCATTTCTCTGGTGGCCAGTGATGAGGAACACTTTTTCATATGCTTGTTGGCCATTGGCCATTTTTTTCTGTGAAGTTTCTTTTTGTTTCAGCTGCCCACGTCCTGATGGGATCATTTATTTTCGGGGGTTTTATGTTTTTCAGTTCCTTGTATATTCCAGATATTAATCCTTTGTCTGAAGTGTTACTGGTGAATATCTTTTCCCACTCTGTGGGCTGTCTCTTCACCTTGCTGATTGTTTCTTTTGCCGTGCAAAAGCTTTTCAATTTACTGTAGTCCCACTTGTTGATTCTTGCTGAGATTTCTTGTGCAGTTGGTGTCTGTTCAAAAAATCCTTTCCTGTCCCTATGTCTTCTAAGGTTTTACCTACTTTATCTTACAGTAAGCTTAGTGTTTCTCTTTTGATGTCCAGTTCTGTGATCCATCTTGATCTGATTTTAGTGTGTGGAGACAGATATGGGTCTAGTTTCATTCTTCTACGTGTGGAGATTCAGCACCATTTGTTGAAGATGCTGTCTTTTCTCCAGTGGATTGTTTTAGCCCCTTTGTCAAGGCTCAGTTGACTAAAGGTGTTTGGGTTTGTTTCAGTATCCTCAGTTCTGTTCCACTGGTCCTCTTGTCTGTTCTGATACCAGTGCCATGTAGATTTAGTCACTGTTGCTTTGTAGTATTTTTTGAAGTCTGGGATTGTGACTCCTCCAGCTTTGCCTTTGTTACTCAGAATTGCTTTAGAGATTCTGGGTCTTTTCTGGCTCCATATAAATTTCGAGGTTGTTTTTTCTAGTTCTGTGAAGAATATAGCTGGCATTTTGATTGGTATTGTATTGAATCTGTATAGTAGCTTTGGAAGTATGGCCATTTTGGCAATATTAGTTCCTCTTATCCAAGAACATGGGATATCTTCCCATTTTCTAAAGTCCTCTTTCATCTCTTTGTGTAGGGGTTTGTAGTTTTCTTTGTATAGGTCTTTCACCTCTTCAGTGAGGTTTAGCTTTAAGTATTTTTCATTGTTGTTGCTATTGTGAGGGGGGCTATTTCCTTGATTTCTCTCCTTTGGATTCATTGTTGGTATATAGGAATGCTATCGATTTCTGGGCATTGACTTCATAACCTGCTACTTAGCTGAATTTGTTTATTAGTTCTGAGAGTCTCTGGGTGGAATTTTGGGGTCTTCTATGGAGAGAGTCAAGTCACCTGCAAATAGGGATATCTTTACTTCTTTCCTTCTGAAGCGTATTCCTTTTATTCCGTGGTCTTGCCGGATGGCTCGTGCCAAAATTTCAAGCACTATGTTAAATTGTAAGGGTGACAGTTGGCATCCTTGTCTTTTTACTAAATTGTGAATGCTCTCAGTCTTTCCCATTTAGGATTATATTGGCTGAGCGGTTATTATAAATAATTTGAATCACGTTGAGGTAGGGTCCCTCTATTCCTATTTTCTTCAGAGTCTTTATCATAAATGGTGCTGGATTTTGTCAAATGCTTTTCCTGCATCTATTGAGATAATCATATGATTTTTATCTCTGCATCTGTTAATGTG